>PVJX010013779.1:24944-46651 GCA_004027295.1 Dolichotis patagonum
TGTGTCTAGGTGTAGCTCTGTTTTGGTTGTAGGTGGCTGGAGTTCTGTATGCTTCATACATCTGCATATCATTTCCTTTTTCTATGCTTGGGAAATTTTCCTTAATAATTTCTGTGAATAGCCTTTGCAGTTCCTCTGTTTTGACTCCTGCTTCTTCATTCACATGCTTTATTCTTAAGTTATAGATCCTCTTGTCATCTTCTAGTCTTTGTATAGTTACTGCCTGCTTCCTTGTTATTTTTAAGAGATCTTCCCTTTCATGATCACACATTGCAATCCTGTGTTCCATTTTTGATAGTCTATCTTTGGTTTCTTTCAAGCAGTTTTGCCAGTTTTCTATGGAGTCTTTAGTTTCCTGAAAATCTCTTTCAGTTTGCTTCATGAATTCTAGGTTTTTCTGGTTTTCTTCATTAAACGTTTCTCTCCTTTTGTGTTCCTCCATTCTTCTGTCTGTGTCTTCTTGAGAGGTGTCCAGCCTTTCTTTTATTAATTTACTTATCTCTTGTTTAATTTGAATTAATATTTCAGTTTTGATTCTGGTTACGAGGTCCTGAAGATAGCTCTTTATGTCCACTACCAGTGTGTTTGATGTTGCATGTTTGCTGCCCTCAATCTTTTTTGTATTTACCTCTCCTGGATCAATGTTCTCAGGGTTGGGGGCTGGGGTTTTTTTCTTATTTCTCCCTCTTGTCATGTTTTTGGTTCCTTCCATACAAGTGTATAGTGCAATTCCCAGCCCCTTTTCTTGTTGGTTAAAGTTCCTCTGGAAGGCACAGGCTAGGAGCTTCTGCCCTCTGCCTCCCGTATCAGAGATTGAAGTTCAAGCACAGGCAGTGTGCGCTGGCTCCTCCCCTCTGGGGCAGTCAACCTTTGCAGGCCTTCACTTCGTCAGTGTGCATTGAGCTCAGGGAATTAATTTGTATCCACCCACTGGGTCCAGGCCAGAGGCGTGGCCCAGTCCAAGCAGATCCTACCAATCTGTTCGGCGAGGGGAGCAACCAATTGAAGCCACTTCCTTATGGATTTAGGGCTGTCCTGCCCAAATCCAACATGTCATCCAGTCAGTTGCCCCTTTCCCGCGGGAGGGTCCCATTCCCATCACTCACTGCGTGTTGATGCCCTCCCAAGAACGGCTGGGCTCCCCGACCTCTGACCTCAGCGTGGCTGTGGTGCCAATTCACGGTGCCTCTGGTTGGCTTGCATGCAGGGCCGGGTGTGGGCCAGCCGTGCACAGGGCTGTTCAGCTCCACGCTCCGGCGGCTCAAGCCAGTCGCATCGGTATGGTTCGGTCATCAGGTCTATCTCGGGCAGGAATTCAGGCAGCTCGAGGAGGGCGCCGTGCTTGCTGATCTTAGTTTCTCTAATGGTAGCCCCGGGACCTCATATTCGAGTGGTTTTTTTCACTTTAGTTTCTTCCTGGGTTGTGAGAGTCCATCTCTCTCTGTTTGGGTCTCTCCAGGGTGTTCTATTCTGGCATTTAATCTGTCTCTCTCAGAGAGGGTCCCTCTCCTGCTACCTACCGGTCTGCCATCTTTGGGAAATTCCTCTTTTTTTTAAAAGCATTATAGAAAAGCTTAAAGAAGAATGGGAAATAAATCTCAGGAGCCCCAGAAGCAATTGCCATAATGTTTTATTTCCACAAAGTATTTTAATCCATTCTTTTAAAAAAAGATACATATTCAAATAGTTGAAATCACATTACATCATATACAATGTCATAGATTATTTTTTGTGTAACTGCATAACAAACTTTTCCTCATGTCTTTATGAAAATTCAATTTTTACTGTTTCAAAAAACACATCCTAGAGATATCAGTTCAGAATTGCATAACCATTCATTTCCTTGCTACTGGAAATTGAGAACCTTTCAAGTTTTGCTCGTGGGTATAATAATGAGCATCCCTTTGACCATTTTTATAAAGTGAATTCTGTGCTTTTCTGAGATGTTTTTAAGGAGGTACCTATTTTTAATGAGCTTATTTATTTGCTAGGCACTGTGCGAAGTGCCTAGTGCTATGACAGTGGGCCTGGCCATCCTGGTCTTTGTCTCTGTGGGAAATTCTTCAGATTGACAAATGGCTCAGTGTCACAAGATCCTGTGACACATGCTATGTGCAACTTCAGGGATGCTGGGAAGATTCCTTCAGAAGACAACATCAGCAATATTGAGGGTCAGAGCAGAGGCACTGATGGCTTAAATGTGTGGGAGAGCAGTTGTTTCACAGAGGGAGCTGAGATGGGAGGAGGCATCATATGATTGGGGATAAAGTGAGATAGAGTAAGTTAACTCAGAGGGAATCATAGACTTGATTGTTAGAGCTATAAGTATAAAAAATTTTAGAAGAAAACAGGAGAGAATAGTCATGACTTTGGGTTAGACAAAGAGTTTTTTTTATATGACAGAAGAAAGTAAGATCTATAAAATAAAACTTTGCTAAATTGAACTTCATCAAATTTAAAAACATTTGTGCTTCCAGAGAGACCATTAAGCAAATGAAAAGACAACTCACAGGCTGAAAGAAAATATTTGCACATCATATATATGATAAAGAGCTTGTATTCACATAAAGAACTTTAAAAACTCAGTTATAAGAAGACAAACAATCTAATTAAAAATTGGCAAAAGATTTGAATAGCTCTTTCACCACAAAAGAGGTACAAGTGGCTAATAAGCAACCGGAAGGATGCTCAGTATAATTCATCTTTCTGGAGCTGGAGCCATCAAGATTCCAGTTCACATCCTCTAGAGTGGCTGTAATCAGAAGACAGATGACAGCCAGGGTGGCGAGGTGCTAGACGACCTGGACCCCTCCCTCACTGCTGATGGACATGAGTGGTTTCTGACAATCTGCTAAGTTTCTTAACAGTTTAACGTGAATTTACCACATAACCCAACAATCCCACTCCTAGGTATCTGCTCAAGACAAATGATAGCATGCCAGATAAGATCTAAAAACATATGAATGTTTAAATTTTAAAAAATTTGTTAGAATAAAAGACACACTGCCATTGATCCCCCTCAAAAGACTCCCTTTTACTTTGAACACACTTATTCCATTGTTCTTGCCGTTTTCTGAAGCAGTTTAGGAAGTCCTTTTTCCTGAGTGTCGGTTGCCTTGTTGTGACTGCCTTGATATCCTGAGTCAACTCAAAATGTTTAGCTTTTGTTGTCATTTTGACTTTGAGGAAGATCCAGCAGTTGCACGGTGCCAGATCCAATGGATAAAGGGGACGAGGACACACCGTAATGCTTTTACAAGCCTGCCTTTCTAGATTGCACACAACAGTGGCATTCTTATGTCACCTTGTAAAGATACTCATATAGAGGATTTCCAGAAGTGCTTTAGGAAGTGATAAGAATGATGAGAAAAGTGTGTTCAAAGTGAGAAGATTATTTTGAGAGTAATTAATAGCCATATATTTTTAATAATAAAATTTTAAAAATTCAAATATTACTGTATATTTTATTTATAACTTGTATTTTGATAGGAAAACTTGTGTATTAGTGTTCATAGTAACATTATTCGTAATAGTCAAAAGAGCGGAAAGGACCCAATGACCATCAACTAGTGAATGGAAAAATAACATGTGGCACAATTTTATGATAAAATTCCACTCAACAATAGAAGTGAATGAACTCCTGATACATGCTGTAGAATAGATGAACCTCAGAAATATTACAGTAAGTGAAAGAAGCCAGATGCAAAAGATCACATAGTAAATGATTGTTTTTCTATGAAATTTCCATAAAAGACAAATCTTTAGAGGCAGGAATCAAGTCAACATTTGGATTGGGCAGGAAGTGGGAGTGGGGATTGGCCGCAAGTGCAGCAAGGCACCTCTTTGGGGTGATGGATATGTTGTAAGATTGGGTGTCAGTGATAGTTATTGTACATCTTTGTAAATTTACTAACAATGATTGTAGAATTAAAACAGGTGAATTGGATGGTTTGTAAATTATGCCTCAGTTCAATTGTCTAGATGAATCGTTTTGGTTTGGCTTTGGTATAGTGTAGATAGCTGATGCGCGCTCAGCCCACAGCAGCTTGAAAGAATGCTGTCATCCTTGTTCTTCCTGGGCATGGACCACCTCG
This sequence comes from Dolichotis patagonum, assembly GCA_004027295.1. Classification (NCBI taxonomy): domain Eukaryota; kingdom Metazoa; phylum Chordata; class Mammalia; order Rodentia; family Caviidae; genus Dolichotis; species Dolichotis patagonum. The sequence continues at coordinate 29,039 of PVJX010013779.1, forward strand.
AGCCTGGCAGGTCTGGCCACTCAATCTGTGGACTCCCACCCAGTGCTTGCTTGCCATATGCACTGCTCCTGGCAGTAGAGTGGCACATGGGGCCCAGGGTGGGAACGACACAGCCTGGGGCATCAGGTTAAGGCAGAGCACCAAGCACTGGAACTGACATTTGAGGAGAGCTGTGTGTGAGCTGGTCATGTGGTAACTGTGGTATAGCAGCTGCATACTTGGGCCTCTCAGCACTCCAGTAGAGGGGTGAGGTGGCGCAAGGTGAAAAGCACCAAGTGGAAGGGCTATTAATAATAAGAAGGAAGGGTATTTTGGGAAAAGGTAATGTGTCCTCTGACTTGCTAGTGAGGCCACCTCAAAGGTCATCTTTGTAGCTAGTGAGTGAATGAAGCAGATACACTAGGAGTCCCTCTATCTCCCTCATTTATCTCCTGCTTTTAGAATTGTTCCTACAAAGAGTGCCCTACCTCTTCCATTTTTATGGTCCTGTGGGTGCATTTTGATGAGAATATGCATACTTTTGGGTATCTGTCACTTCCCCACAGAGAACCTGCCTCACCTGGCAGCCCATGGAACCCCACAGCACAGGGGAACTGTGTTTGTGAACAGCCTTGTGGTGTAGTCCTTTGAGAGAGACCAGGTATTGGCAAAGGTGTTCTCATGGAGCTGATTTGGAGTTAAAATGTTTTTATTTCTTATTTTTAAATAATGTACATAATATGGAGTCCCTCAGAGGTGTGAGGAGATAAGGAGTATATATTTTTCTAGAGTGATTTCTGGCTTAAATGGTGACTATAATTTAAGTGAGTGTTGATCGTAATGTAATTTAAACCTGCGTTTGCCTGATTTATTAAAGTTGTCCACACTGGTTGACGTCTTTGCTGTGTGTCCATCCTTTCTTGGGATAAGATTGGCATTTAGCTAAAAATGTCCTTCTCCTGGTCTGACCCAGGTCTGCGCTCACAGTCTGGAGGGAAAGTCAGACCGTTGGGAGCCAATATGTCAACTGCTCCTGAACTGTGGGGGCCGGCAGAGGTGAACCCATGCCTCCCCTCTGAGACTCAAGAAGGCTTCCCAGAGAGCATGGTACTTACATGGGGTCTTGTAGAATTTGTGAAACATGGTCAGATAGGCAAGCAAGGAAAAATGTGCCAAGACAAGAGACCAGCGAGTCGGCAAACAAATGTAAACTGAGATAAAGTGGAACTGAATACTATGACGGAGACAAGGCAGGATCAATAATGTGTCTAGAGATGGCAGATCTGTCCAGATAGGAAGCAGAGGGCTCCACAAAGTAGGATAACATGGCAACCCTTCCCAGAAGCTTCCCTGCAGAGGAACAGAGGCCCATGGGCAGGGGTCCATATGCAGAGGGCCTTCCAAGCCAGATGAGGGACTGTGATGTGGCCTGGTAGGCTGAGCACCTCAAGCGCTGGCAGTGTCAAGGGCAGGTGGCCTGGCAGTCATGGTCTGTAGATTTGTGTTGAGCTGAGCCAGTGTTCCCACATGTTGCACAGCACAGAACACCGAATAGGCAGCCATTAAAAATCAGGATGGCACTCTGTCTGTGTTGCAAAGGCGGCTCCAAATTGAGGTGCTTGTTAATTTTTCAGTACACGTTAATTGAGTACCTGTGATGTGCTAGGTATTTGACCAGGAGCTGGTTGCTAGTGCAGAAATAAAAATATTGTCCTTCGTCAAAAAAGCTTTCTGTCCAGTGCATGGGCAAGGAGGGCAGGGCTGTGGTGCAGTCGAAGCCTGAGGGAACACAGCTTCTCAGGCATGGCTGAGCTGCTTTTTGAAACCTGAGCAGAAGATGAAGAGGGATGGAAAGAGCATTAGAGGAGATTTTTTGGGAGAGGAGGTGTGACAGGGTGGAGTCCTTCAGAGGAGTGAGGAGGTAAAGAATGTAAAGGGGCTTTGGGAGGGGCTTGTGGTCAGGCTTGGAGTCTTGCCACTAACCCTTGTGCTCCTAGGCTGAGCTTGGGTTTTCTGCGTGGACTTCTGGCAGCCTCATCGCTGCTCACTGCTGGGCCAATTTGCACAACACAGACCACAGGGGCCTTATTCCTAAAGATGAGGTTTCGCTGGCTTAGGCCTCACACCTCCCTCCCTAGGTCTGTCCAGGTGTGTCCCTAACCTGGTTCCATGTGGGAGTGCCTTTGCAAAGAACTTGGCCCCTCCTTCCAGGATGCTGCACCCTGGCCCTTGCTTGGCCTTGTCAGACCCTCCTGGGGGCTGAGTGGAGTTCCTGCTGCTTCTCCTTGTGCCCCTGCTTGCTCAGGTCTCAGCCCCTTTGCAAGGCCCCAGCTCTCCTGCTCAGGACTGCTGAGTTGGGGCCAGATCTTATGGTTTCATTATTCCTCTGCTCGGGGTCCTTAGCATCCTGTTGTCTGAGATGCAGGGTAGTTAGTCTCTGCTATGTTTTATTTTCCTAATACCTTCTCCACACATTCACATGGATTACAGGTAGCTTTCATTTGGAGGGGACAGAGTGTTAAAGGATAGAAAGAATCATTTATAGTGACTATGTGAGTCAGGTTCCTTTCCTGACTGAGTGTCCATTTCTTGACTCAAAGACATTTGCCCAGAGTCATCGTGCTCTTATTTCCTGAGCACTTGTTTAGGACACCAGAGCCCCCCATCAGAGTCCCCAGAAGTGGTGCCAGAAGTGCATGATCAACTGACCACACCACCTTTGTTTTTTTTAAGGATTTATTTTTTTTTATTTATTTATTTATTTATTTATTTATTTATTTATTTTGGTACCGGGAATCAAACTCATGACTATGCGCTTGCCAGACAGGTGCTTATGCTGCTGAGCTAAATCCCTGGCCCTAAATTTTTTTTTTTTTTTTTTGGGTACCGGGGATCGAACTCAAAACTGCGTGCTTGCAAGGCAGGTGCTTATGCTGCTGAACTAAATCCCCAGCCCACCACCTTTGTTTTAAGTGTGGTCTTTTTCCTGGGACAGAAGAGGTGTGAGTCTTTCTTTGTCTGGAACATTTTTTTCTGTCCTCTGGTCCAAAGAGTGTGGGGATGAAGTTCTCCTATGCCATGAGAAATCCACTTGGGCCTGACTGTGAGCCTGTGTGCTGTGACCAGGGTAGAACCACTAATAACTAGATTAGCTGGTTATCAGAGGCTGCTGGCTGCAGGCAGGGATGGTGTGGGCGGATGTTGTCTGGTGAAGGCAAATCACTGTGGCACGCATGCCATAGGTTTGCCACCACTGGCTTAGCTGATTTCACAGCTCATTTACAGTGCAATGTTGACTCATGTACATTTGGCTGTGGTGACTCTTGGTGGAAACCTTCAAAGTCCAAGAAAGGTGGGAGTGGGTCCTCTGCAGCCCTTGGGTTCAGAGCAGAAATGTTGACCCAATACTCCCTACCTCATGCCATCTTATGTGGTCAGACTTCTCTAAACTTGTGCATATTCTTTTTCTTTTTGTCTTCCTTCCTTCCTTCCTTCCTTCCTTCCTCTCTTCCTTCCTTCCTTGTAGTGCTGGGGATGGATCCCAGGGCCTTATACATACTAGGCATTCTCTTTGCCACTGAGCTACATCCTGGTTCCTGCATATATGTTTAATATGGTCATATGGTGCATACCTCTCTTCCTTGCCAACTTTCAACTGCCTTGCTGGAAGTATACTTGTAGTTTGGAAGGAGAAACAAGGGTAATATGCATTGTGGATCCTGTGATGTCAATGGGACTGGGCAGGGCTCAGAGAGCCAGGCCCAGGGCATTAGTGCAGGAGTCTTAGGGCCCTAGGTACTGGGCTGCACTTGTCTGCTGAGCTGGCTGCTTCTGGGCTGTCCCATATAAGACCTCACCTGAGATGCATGAAGGCAGAGTACCATGGGGTGCAGCTGGACAGCCCTGTGTTGCATCAGTGTTTGCTGCCTTTGACTTGGACCTGGGGGTAGAGTGTGTTGTATACACTTTTTATTTCTCTTTGGCTCTGGTTCTCATGTTGTCAGTAGGAATGGTTCCAGTAAGTTTTTCTCCTAACTCCATAGATTTCCCTCAAGGCAGTTCTGAATATGAGCTATACCTTCATGGTTTATCTGAATGAATTCACTGTTTAATTTTTGTTATCCACAATCTGTTAATTAAGGTCTTTTACTTCACATATATGAGAAACTAGGACTGAAGGAGGGTGATGGGGTTTATGATACGCAGAGCCTCAGGCATGTCTGTCCAGCGAGCCCCTGTTCCCTCCATGTGGTAGCTCACACATGCTCCTGATAGCTGGGCACTGACTCCACAAGGAAAACAGAGTTTCTGGTCCTGTTTCTGAAGTGCATTAGGGTGCAGACCCTCTTGTCTGATGCGAATGACCCTAAAGTGCTATTGATTTCTTTTCTCCCTTCTTTTTAAAATTTATCATTGTTATTGCTGTTATTTTAGATCTGCACATTCATTGCAACCTTCTTCTGGTGATGAAATATCTACTAATGTGTCTGTCCAGCTTTATAATGGAGAAACTCAGCAACTCATCATTACATTGGAAAATATTGGAATGGAACCATTGGAGACACTGGAAGTCACCTCAAAAATTCTCCCCACCAAGGGTAAGAATTGTGAGGAACACTCAGATTGTTTATTAGCAGAAGATATACTTTAAATAGCTAACTGGTCATTTAAAGTATGTCTTAAGTCTTTGGGAAATTAATGATTGATGTCACTGTGGTTTCCCCAATTTTTGTGACCAAATATGTAGTAGGTAGAAAATATCTCCATAGTGCAAAATACCTGCACATAGTACTTGGAATTTAAGTTAATTTGGTTAGAAGGTTTGGTTAATATTTGAACAAACAAGCTAATATTCAATGACAGAAAATGATACCCTATATGGTGACTTTTTTTGCATTTCCTATAATTTATTTTGCCTTCACAGCATAGCAACTGGAAAATATTTTTCCCTTCTCTCAAACCCAAATGGTCATTGTGTGGCTATTATTCATAGAAACTGTTTAGAAACTGTTTGCTCTTTATGAAGCACAACTCTCACATGTCTCTCCCTTTGGAAATCCTTGGCAGAGTCCTCACTGTCGCTGTGCCCACAGCCCTGTGTGGCCAAGCCTCTGCCCCAGGTATCAGCTTGCTCTTTGCCCTGTTCTCTTACACTGCTTGTGTGAGTCACTGGGAACTAGTTTCCATTTCCTGGGTATCCATGTTTTGGCCTCTGAAGTCTAAGATAAACCATTTTTTCTCTCTAAAACTCAGCTTGCTGCCTTCCACTGCTACCCTTTTTGCCTCCTTAATGTGAGTCAATTTATCTTTTGGGTTTGGGCCTCATTGTCACTCTTCTGGAAAGCCTTCCTCAGGCTGGGCTGTTGGGTCCTTCCTTCCCGCTCACAGTGCTCTAAATTACTCCTGCAGTAGCTGCAATTGCTTTAAAAAAGTAGTGCATGTTTGCCATAATAATTATTACATTTATCATGGGAAGTTGGTACATGTACATAATATATCTTAATATTTTTATTTGACCACTACCTCTCCTCTCCTCTCCTCTCCTCTCCTCTCCTCTCCTCTCCTTTCTCTTAGCTTGCTCCTTTCAACTCTTGGTCCCCTTCCCATTTGCAGAAGCTCTGTTTTCATTTTTTCTTCAATTCTCTTTTTTCCATCCTTTTTCCTTTCCTTCCAGCCCTTCCTCCAGCTCTTATTCCCCCACCCATTTGAAAACGGATCTCCCTGCTTTTCTATTTATCTTCTATTTTCTTCTCTCTCTACACACACACGCATACACATACACATGTACACATTTGAGGTTCTCATGTAAGAGAAACCATGTGAAATGTAAGCTTTTACATCTGACTTACCTCACATTGTTACAGTCTCAAGGTATACCCATTTACCCATGAGTACCTCATGTTTGTCTTTCTTTATGGTGGACTCCATTGGGGCTACATTTTTTCTGAGCTCTTTTTCTGGCTGGCTACAAGTCTCTCAAAGTCCACAACTAGGTTTTTTTCTCTTATTTCCAGGGCCAGGCACATGGCAGGTACTTGGTACTGAGGACTGTTGATGGAAAGCCATTTTCACCTGTAGAGAATGAGGCTAATAAGAGTATACCTGTCTTGTGTGTCATTTGACAGGATGAAGTAAGGAGACATAGCGAGCCACTTCCAGCTTCTGATGGGTTGGGTGGCCCCTGCGTGCACTGCCCTTCCCATGTTATTCTTCCTGGGACGCTTTCCACTGGGAAGTACTGCCCAACATTTGCAGCTACCCTGGTCTTTGTGTTCCTTAGGCCTTTACATCAGGCCTCCCCTCCCTCCCTTTTTATTAGGAACGTTGGCAAACAAATAGGAGATTTAAAGGGATTTTATGGTAAACCCTGTGCTCCTACCATCTAAGCCCTGCAGATAGAATTTTGCTATTTTTGCTTCATCACATATGTATTCAGCTTCCTAGTCACCTGATAATCTTATTTTTTAATGCTAAAGTAAGTTGCTGGTTTTAGTATATTTTACCTCTAAATACATCAGCATGCATCTCACTTCTTAGAATTCAATTTATTTTTGTAAATGTCTGTGCAGTTAAATGTACACGTTTTTAATGAACTATTTGATGAGTTTTGGCAAACATGTATCCCTCTCTTTATCAAGATATACAGTATAGGTTTCCATTCCAGGAGAAAGCTCCCTTGTGTTTCTTGCCAGAAAATCCCTGTCCCACCCAGAGGCAACCACCCCCTTCTATTTACCTGGTTGTCTCCGGTATGTATTTACTAATAATGATGCAGAAAGTTGGGAATGCTTATGGCACCTGGGCAGAATCCCAGTGAAATGTTTTGGTAGTGGCCTAGCCTGACACTGTCTGCACATTTATCTTCTCTTTCCAGCCCTCAAATTGAGTTTCCCATCATGCTTTGCCAATGTGTGATCTGTTGTTTTTGGTGTTGTGTTTCTGCACTTACCTCTAGTTGTTCTTGGGAAGGATGAATATTACTGCCCTCACCTTATAAATAAAAAAGAGGTCAAGACATCTCAGGCCATGTAGTAGGTTCACAAAGAACCAGAGGGAGAAACAAGGTCTTCTGATTCTCAGCTGTGGTTTCTTCACTTTGAATCATAAGGGAAGAAGATAGACATACATGAATAGATAGACTGGTATAATAACACAAGTTACAAAGCACTACAATTACAAGTAAAAAATCATACCTATCATTCTTTTTTTATTATTGTACCAAACTGCAGTACATTTACATGAGGAATTAAACTGATGAAAACAATCCAGCTCTTCCAAATTATACAAAGGAAATAAATTTTTTTTTTTTTTTTTTTTTTTTTTTTGGTATCAGGGATTGAACTCGTGACCTTGCACTTTCCCGGCAAGCACTTGAGCCACTGAGCTAAATCCCTGGCAAAGGGAATAATTCATGTTACTATGTTCTGCAGTCCTGAAAAACTGTCAGCATTAACAGATGAGAAAAGGAACATGAGCAAGAGTTGTATGTTGGGGGGTAGGTGGACTGAGCAGTGGAGACAATGTAGCATGCAGTTGTAGATATTAAGTAACATTTGTTTCCATTTTAGTAGTATCTGTATTTGAAACCTGTTGAGTTTAGCTTCTCTAAAAGTCTGTTAAATGGATACTCTTGGAGACTTTGCCATATGGAATTAAATGCTCCTTTCCCCGAGTTCCTAGGGGTGTGTGTGTGTGTGTGTGAGCATTACTTTATATCTTAGGAGCAAAAATAGCTTTTCCTTTGTCTGTGCTCTCTGTGTGCCAGGTGAGTGACACTTCACCTGCTTTTATCTAGAAATGTGTTCAGCCACTTCTAGTAGTATTTGGGGGTAGGGTGGGGGTCTATGTGTCACTGCCATGGCCTCAGTGCCTGAGAGCTAAGGATAGTGCTGGTGACATGGCAGGTGTTCAGTGGGTATGAACACTAGTAGCCACCAAACAGGGCCACCTGAGGGTGGCGCATCCTATTTCGGTACAGAATGCTTGCTGAGCAGTGAAGCACTCCATGCACATTCTCTCTCAGTACACTCGGTGTCTGCAGACCAGGGCCTGGTGTCTGTTGCAGGCAGGAGCCTGCCTATTGACTCTTTATCTCTTCCTTTGAGCATCTCTCACGTCAGGGATGCCCCAGTCTGTGCATATCCTCACTCTTCTGAGTAAACCCTTTTTCCTCAGACATCAACCTTAAGATAAAGAAAAGTTTCCTTGCTTTCCCGATCTACTTTATTTTGTATTATTACAACCCTCTTTAAAATCCTTTTGGTAAGGATCCATGATGTTAAGTTTAGAATGATCTTTGTGGGCCTCTTGGAAGCCTTGTTTTCATTTAGGCTTTTATGTGGCAAGAATGTCCCTGACCACAAGTTCCTGCCATGGAATTGCATGTTAATAATCCACCGTATTTCAAAAGAAGAATTATCTATCCACATAGTCTGTCTGATTGCAAATTACTTATTAGCAAGTCTTTGCTCGTAGATTGTGAAAGTTGTAAACTGCCACCTTTGTTTAGTCATAGATTTCATTGTAATAAAGCTCAAGTTAAGAAGAGCTCATCAACTTTTCCACAGATATTTTAAGATATGTACATATGCATATGTGTATGTAAATGTGCACATACCTACATGCATCCATATTACATATATACACATATACTCCATAAATTTTTCATTTTTTTAGTTTAATTTCTCACAAAAAGTGATGAAATTATGTTGGTATAGTTAAGAATTCGTAAGTGTTTTGATTGAGGTGGGATAGATTACTTTTCTCATGAATATTATAATACAACCTTTCTGTGAGTAGGAGAAAGTATCAGTGGCTTCTTACATGTTGCAAGTTCATTGCACTAATACTTTTCATACTGTTATCCATGTGAAGTAACCTGTTTCACTTGACAGCACTAATCTAAACTCTTGCACTAAGATGACGACCCTCATTATTTCAAACACTGAATTTTACAGGGGGAATAATTAATTAGTAGCATATGTTACATTGCAGATGTGTGTTTCTCTTGTTATTCTTGCATGCGTATCCTTGTACATATACGCTTTTGAAAAGCCCTTTTAGACATTGCATTCTGCAGTGCAGTAGGGAAAGAGACATAGAAGGCCTGCTTTTCAGGTGTGAAATTGCATTACATCTCTCGACAAAGCTGTTTGGCCTCCACACTGCTGCAGCTACAGAAGAGAGTTTTTGCACTGTAGATTTCTTCTGTGCTGTTTCTTAGATATAAATACTTTAGTTATTTGGCATCAGAGAGGGATAAGCTGTTCCCTGTGTGTAGATTTGTCTGTTATTTGAATGTGTCACTCTTAAGCCTCAGAATTTAACACAAAAATCAGCAGTGTGGCTCGATATCTTTTGAAGCATACCATACGTTTGGAAAGAGCAGGACTGTGCAAGTGGGTCTTGGGGTGTTATTGAGTTGCCGCCCTTTCATTGTGGGGGGCATGGATCCAGGTGGCAGTTTTTCAGTGTCTTGAGCTCCGCTATTTGTATATGAGGGTAGTTGACTGAGCCTGTTACCCTTTTTGCTTTTATCTGTGGCCTCATACCTTTTCTGGTTGTTGCTGGTGGTGGTTATTGCTGTTGGTGGAGTTTCCTACTAATTGTCAGTGCATAAAGTGGCCTTGAGCAAGTTAGCTGACTGCTGATGACTTAATATGCTCATCTGTATACTCACCAGGATCTGCTCCTCTTCTGTAGTGATTCTACACCGAGTGTCTGTGTCTCTGCAGTACCCAGTACCACACCTGACTCATGGTAGCTGAGAAGTGGCTGTTATGTCATTGTCCCAGTACATGGGAAAATGAGCTGGTAGTATTGTTTCTTCAGTCTGCTGAGCCCTGGAAAACCAGAACTTTTAGATTGTAAAGGCTGACTACATTTTATGCCCCACTTGAAGAAGACAGGTCTCTTTATCTAAATATCCTGGCTTGAGTTCTCTTTTTTCCCCTAAGTAGTTTCAGAAACCATTTTAGTTTTTTTTTTCTCCTTGTTCTCAAACTTACTGAAATGGTGAAATTTAACAGTTTTTCAGATGGATGAGGATGCATTGATTAAAACTGTAGCAAGCCCAAATTAGAAACCATACAGGTATATCATCCTTGCTCATCATCTAAGAGGAAGCCAGGGAATGCAAGAGAATTGGCTCCTTTGTTCTTTTAAACACAGGGAACCCATAGCCATGCAATGCACAGGAAGCAGGGGTCCAGTGCTGAGCTGGCTACAGTGCCACGTGTATGTCATTCTCCGTTATGCTTCTAACTTCTCACCCTGATCTGCTTGTGCATTACGCTTTTGTTCTATAATTATTGCTTTCAACAGCATGACAACTCAAAGCAAAGTTTTAAAAGTAAATGTTGTAGAAAATGGTCAAAGAGTAGAGTGTCTCGGGGAAAAAGGACTCGGTTTATTTAGTCCTCATACCAGTTCTCACACCACCTTCCATGTGTGGGTTTGGGCATGGAAACATATGGAGATGGAGTCATGAGCCTCTGATGCTTCTGACATGGCACTGGGGAGAGATGGACTAAGACAAAGTCCCTCCGCCCCCTGTGCCAGGCCATCCTCAGGTTCAGATTTAGTTATTACAGTCAACATTATGATCTTTAGAATCAGATTAACATGGGTTTGAATCCTGGCTCTGCCACTTATGGACCCAAAGATTTAGACCCATATACTTGCTCCTATTCTGTATCAGTCTTTCTTTTCATGGTGGAGCTGGGCCTCTACCATTCCTCTGGTTGCTTTAATACATGTGGAGCACTTAGGATAGTCCCTGGCTTGCTAAGGTTCGGTAAACAGTAGCTCTTCTTGTGACCTACCATTGTTATCATCAATGCTGCCACTATTATTACCTTTTACAATGCTATTTTGTTTGTCATCTTCCTTAAATATTTTAAAATCATTTCCTCATACTCATTTTCATAGCTCAGCATTCAAAGAACTTCATCACGTGTTATGCGGCTGACCTGTCTTCTTTCCTTTTGTTTATTGCACAAATACTTATCTAGCCCTCTGATGTTTCAGATACAGCACTTACTTTGGGAAGTGGAACCAGAGCAGTCCAGAGTGGGCTCAGAGTGTGGTGAGGAAGCTAGACTGCGAATGGGCTCTGTGTGTTTTCCGAAAGACAGGCAGGGCTCAGGCCATGGTGGGGGGTTACTCTTCTAATTTTCCTTTGCCACTCCTGACTTTCCTGCTTGTCCACCTGTCTGTACTTTGTCCATTAGTGGCTCATCCTCTGGCCCTCCTCTTTGGCAGGCCTGTGTTGGGCATGTCTGACATGCTGCATGCTGGCTAGTGTGCGGGGGACTGGGGACCCACCCAAATGTGTTAGATCCTATCTTCCACCTTTTGAGTGCCCAGTGTGCTTCTGTAGCCTGTGGACACATTTTCACGTGTTCAGAACATTGCTAGTCTCCAGACAGCCTCTGCGTGTTTCCGTTCTAGCCCTGGTTCATAGCCCAGTCCACATGCTGCCTCTTTGAAGGCTTTTCCAGCCCCTTGCAGTGGAGTTAATTATGCCACCTCTGCTGCTTGGCCAACTTATGCTGTTACAATTGCACTCACCTCACTTGGCTTTGTGTTCAGCAACAATCAGACATTTATATTACTTTTATATGCAGTCTGTATGCCAGCACATGAATAATGTATGTGTGGTGTCCTAAGGCACTCACAGTATGGTATGGGAGGGAGTCACATGCGTTCACTGAATTGTACGGAGCTCTAGTTGCATATCCCATGTTATTTCTGCTCCATATGACTGGCCACAGTGAATGGACTTGGAGGTGTGCCTCCCAGGAGGATGTCAGAATTCGTGAATGACTAAAAGCCATTCAACCTAATGCTCACAGGCTTGCAGCATTATGGAAGCTTTCTTGTATACTTCAGCATTTTATAGCTTTGTGATTACACTAGAGAAATTTACAAAACAAGCTTATCTTAAGACAAAGTGATTTACTTGCCTTTTAATCAGTGCTGGAAGACTTAGTGTATTCAACCCATTGGGAGTATGAATGGAAAAGAACGAGCAAGATGGGAGGCAGAAGAAGTTAGAAGTTCTAGCCCTGTGTTTTGGGAACTTTTGAACATTAAATTTCCAGGTTAATTGTTTGAGATCCTTTGGTGTGTCATGGGTAGGCAAAAAATTAAACTGAAGAATAATTATACTCTTAGAATTGAAATATAGTGCTATATCACAGGGTTGTCTTTAGGATTCAACCAATGGGCATATAAAAGAAGTGGTCAGGCCACAGATGGTTGAACCTCCCACCCCCTCCGTCTGCGTGGCCTTGAGCGACATATCTGAAGAGTCACTCTCTACCCAGAGACAGTTTATGTACAGAGCTCAGCGATACCCTGTTTGTGGAAGTGCTACTGGGTCACGCTGTCTGGTGAGGCTACAGAAGTAGCAATACCTAGCACTCCCCAAGTGTCTGCTTCCTCCCCCTGGTCTTCCTCTTGGGTTGTGCTGGTAGATGCCTGTGTAGGACAGCCCGGTTGAAATCGCAGTTGATGGTATTTCTCTAATTTCATTCTTCATTGCAGATTATTGCCTCCTGATTTTGTCATCCTCAGGCATCCTGCAGCTAGATCCAGGGCATGGAAGGAACCCTGGGAGACCTCCCAGAGTTCATTTCAGCAGAGCCAACCTTCAGTAGAGACCCTTTTAGGAAATGAAATGCCATCAAAGTGGGCAAGAATAGTGCTATTATTATAGCTTTTGAATGTAGTGTGCCCCAGTAAGGAATGGGCCACACTGATAAATGAGGGATTTTTTTCTTTCATTACTGATCTGGGATCCTACTAGGACAGCAAATCTTAGTTCAGTACTAGGCAATGAGTTACAAAATTATTGAACCTGTTCTATGTGCAGCAGCAGTATAAATTCTTAAAATTTCAGATCGAGAAGAATATTGTCTCTTATCTGGGTCTAAGTTTTGGAGGACTTCTGCTATGCCTGTTTCTTCCAATAGTCAGAGACTCCACCAGGCTTTATCTGTTTGTCCCAGGCACCTAGCATAGTGCTTGTCATGTGGATCTTTAGTGGCTGTTTGATGTATGTTTCTTAAAAGAATTGAAATGGGCAACAGTAGAATGTGAAAAGCAAACCCTACCATAGTGCTGGATAGTTTCTGGAAGACTTCCCGAAAATTACCCACATCGCTTCTGTGTGCCAGATTGCTAGTCTGAGACCTGCTATTGTCTCATTTTATCTTCATAACAACTCTAATGATAACTCCATCTATCATCAGGGCCTCTTGCAATGACAGAGAGCACACTACTCTGTCAGAGAGCTCAGTACTTGGGATTTACTTGGATTCAGGCTCATGTCACCCCAAAGCCCCCACACTTGCTTGATTGCCATCTTCTGTTTTCAAGATGCTATATCACATCATTGGATTTTCCTTGTAAATGCTCTCGTACTCAAATTCTAATGCTGCTTGACTTAATGGTGTCAGTCACATGAGGGGAGAGAGGTACCTGCATAATGGACAGAGCATACTCTCTGACTCTTACCATGTAGCTGTTTGTCTTGGGAAAGTTGTTTAGACTTACCTCTTGTGTGGAAGCAGAACAGCTGTCATGCAAGTTAGGAGCGGGCACCTTGTAGTCCCTGTTAGGAGCTGGGCTTGTATTCCCTTTGCTGTACTCTGTAGTGTACTCTACAAGGCCAAGTCAGTGCAGGTGATGGAAAGCAGAAATAGAGCTTATTTGAGTACAGTAGTTTGCACTACCTTTTCCTTAGCTTTGGCAAACTCTTTTTAGGCATTTAACCACCCACCACTCAAATAGTGGCGTAGTTTGCACGGAGCGAATTAGCCCCCTCAGGGAAGTTTGTGCAGCTTGCAGAAGTGAGTCTTGTGACTCAGTGATTCATATGCCTGAGTATGTTAATTCCTTGACGTCAATTCATATTATTGCCTGGCCCTGATGGCGGATACTGTGAAAAGCCTTTGCATCAGATCTGAACCCCCTTTACTCTCTGGGGTGGACCTAAATCCTCAGTGCTATTGGTCTCCTATGCAGATAATGCAATAGGGAGGGGCAGGGAAGAGGTTAGACTTATGAGTGAACTGATAGTATGACTTTATATAGGCGTGTGCTTGTGTATATGTTGATTGATAAAAGTATAATGTGAACCAGGAGAGGAGGCATCTGGCTATAATCCTGGCACTGTAGGACTCTGAGGCAGGAGGACAGTATACTGGAGTCCAACCTGGGTAACTCAGTAACTTAGTGAGCGACCCCCATCTCAAAATTTAAAAAAGGGCTGAGGATGTAGCTTAATGTGGAAGCCCTGGATTCAATCCTCAGGACCACCAAAAACAAAACAGAACAAAACAAAATGAAACAAAACAATATATATATGTGCTCATTGTGGAAAGATTCAGAAAATACAAAACAATTTAAAAATACTCATAATGCCACTGCTCAAAAACAAAATCAGATTAATAATATAGATATGATTTTTGTTCTTTATTATTATTGGTACAATTGAAATATACATAATTATCACAATGTATACCAGCACATGAGATATCTCTGTTTTTATTTTTTTGATATATCTTTTAAAAAAATTTTATTTAAAGAGAAAAAAAGCAAAACAGAAAAAAAGGTAGAAATAATACAGAATTTCAAAAAAATTAAGAGTAAGAAATCACTAGTTGATAAATTACATATTGCTATCTTAGATATAGTTGTTAAAGTTACAAAATTAAAGCACACAAAGTGGACATTCAAACAGTGAGACTGTTAACAATTCTGTTCAATGATCCAACAAAAACTTAGTAATATGGTTATCTACCTTACACACTTAAACATACATGCAGTTGTATTCTTTAGAGCACTTACTTTTCCTCTCTTTTTTACAATAGCAATTACACATTTTGGGTTTTATTACTCCTACAGTTCTTACTACTTTTTATACTAGAGGCACAATGTAATATTTGTAAATATGATTCTTATTTATTTCACTTACGAGGATAGTCTCAAGTTGTCTTCATTTATCTGTGAAGGCCTCAAGATCATCCTTTCTCATAGCGGAGTAATAATCCACTGTATAAAAAATACCACATCTTTTTCATCCACTCTGTGGTTGATGGGCATCTTGGTTTTTTCCAAGATTCAGCTATTATAAATTGTGCTGCTATAAACATGGGTGCACATATATTACTGTGATATGACCTTTTCAGTTTTTCTGGGAAAATACCCAGGAGGGGAATAGCTGGGTTGAATGGAACTTCCAATCCTAGTCTTCTGAGAATTTTCCATATTGATTTCCATAGTGGCTGCACCAGTCTGCACTCCTAACAACAGTGGAGCAGTGTTGCTTTTTCCCTGCAGCCTCGCGAACATTTGTTATCAGTTGATTTCTTGATGGCAGCCATTCTTTCTGGAGTGAGATGAAATCTCAATGTTGTTTTAATTTGCATTTCTCGAATGACAGTGATGGTGAACGTTTCTTCATGCATTTATTTTCCATTTGTATATCTTCATCTGATAACTGTGTGTTCATCTCAGATGCCCATTTTTGGAGAGGGTCTTTGAATTTGGGAGGCTTGATATTTTTCAATTCTTTATATGTTCTTGATGTAAGTCCTGTGTCTGAGGGGTTGCTGGCTAAAATTATTTCCCATTCTGTGGGTTTTCTTTTCACTCTGATGGTGATTTCTTTTGAAGTGCAGAAACTTTTCAATAATAGAATATCCCAGTTGTTGATTCTTTGAAATGTTTCCCGTGCAGTTTGCATTTTGTTCATGAATTCTCTGCCTACCCCTATGTCTCCAAAACTTCTACTTACCTTGTCTTCCAGTAGATTTGGTGTTTCTGTTTTAATATTTAGATCTTTGATCCATTTAGACTTTAGTTTTCTGCATGGTTATAGGCATTGGTCTAGTTTCAGTCTTCTGCATGTAGAGAGCCAATTGTTCCAACACCATTTATTAAAGAGGCTATCCTTCCTGCAGTGAACATGTTTAGTCCCTTTGTCAAATATCAGGTGGCTGAGTATCTTTGTAGTTGTATTTGCATTTTCTAATCTGTTCCATTGATCCTTAGGTCTATTTCTTTGCCAGTATCATGCTGATTTTATCATTGTAGCTTTGTAGTATATTTCAAGTCAGGAATTGAGATACCTTCTGCCTTGCTTTTGTTGCCCAGAATCACCTTAGCTATTCTAGGTTTCTTCTGTTTCCAAATGAATTTTGGGAGTGATTTCTGTAGGTCTGTGTGATATGTCGGTGGTATTTTGATTGGGATTGCATTAAATCTGTATAACAGTTTTGGGAGTATGGCCATTTTCACAATGTTGGTTCTTCCTAGCCAAGAGCAAGGAATATCCTTCCATTTTTTAGTATCTCTTTCAACCGCCTATTTATCCATAGCATAATTTTCAGCATATAGATCTTTTACACTCTTGGTTAGGTTGATTCCTAAGTATTTCATTTTTTTAGATGCTATTGTGAAAGGCGATATTTCCATGATTTCTCTCTTGATGAGTTTCTTGTTTGTGTACAGGAATGCTATTGATTTTTGAGCATTAACTTTGTATCCAGCTACACTGCTGAATTTGTTTATTATTTCTAGTAGTCTTTTAATGGAGTTATTTGTGTCTTCTATATAGAGTATCATGTCATCTGCAAATAGTGATAATTTAAATTTTTCCTCTCCTATCTTTATTCTTTTTATTTCTCTCTCTTGTCTGACTGCCCTGACTAGTGTTTCCAGAACTATATTGAATAGGAGTGATGATAGTGGACATCCTTGTATTATTCCTGATTTTAGAGTGATAGCTTTCAGTTTTTGTTCATGTTGCCTGTTTGTCATAGATGGCCTTTATAAGATTTAGGTAGACACTATGTATTCTGAGTTTCTGAAGGGTTTTTTTCTCATGAACATGTCTTGGACTTTATCAAAAGCTTTTTCTGCATCTATTGAGATGACCATGTGGTTTTTGTTTTAGGCTCTGTTGATATGGTGTATTACATTTATTGATTTGCATATGTTAAACCAACCCTGCATTCCTAGAATGAATACCACTTGGTCATGATGTATAATCTTCTTGATGATTTGATGGATTCTATTTGCTAGTATTTTATTAAGAATCTTTGCATCAATATTTGTTAGTGAGATTGGCCTATAGTTCTCCTTTTTGGTTGGGTCTTTGTCTGGTTTTCGTATGAGACTAACACTTGCCTCCAGGAATGATTTTTTTTTAATAATTTTATTTAAAGAGGAAAAAACAAAATAAAACAGAATAAAGGGTAGCAACCATACAGTATTCCAAGGAAAAAAGGGAAAGTACAACAATAAAACCTAAGAAATTATTACTTGACTAATTACATACTGACTTCTTGGAAATAGTTGTTCAAATTACAAAGTTAAAGCATGTAGAAATTCAAACAGTGAGACTGTTAACAGTTCTGCTCCATGATCTGACAAAAACAACAATATGGTCATCCATCTTACCCACTCAAATATACATGCAATTATATCAATGGGGTAAAATTAAATACAACAAAACAGAGCAAAGCGGATCACAAGAAAGCAATGTAAGACATAAATTTCAAAGCTAGACAATTGGAGATATTCACTCTCTATCATATTGACTTTTGTTTTCTTCCAAATAGT
>PVJX010013780.1:0-46556 GCA_004027295.1 Dolichotis patagonum
TGGTCTTATCATTTTAATTGACTTTAATGATTATTGCTCATCTGCAAGGATTAATATTGCATTCATTAAAAATCATTTAATACAAAATGAACTTTTCCTTCCAAGTTGCTCTCCACACGCTCCCTCTGATGCCAGACATTTTCCAGTGTCCTTTGTTACATGGCTTGACAGAGATGGAGCCCTTACCTATTATTCCTATGGACACATTAATAGATATAGGACCAGAGGGCAGACCAGAGGGCAGCAGGATGCGGGCCCCTTCTTCCAGCAGAGCTGCCCCACAAGCACACTGTTGGCCAGGTTATCTCCCCTAACAGATACGGTGTTCTGATTGGCTGGTTAAGTGCCTTAAGAGTAGGGGCTTCAACTGTTAGCATCTACAGAGAAGAAAGCATGGTCACACTGGCAAGGAGTAGAGACCGGGTGGGGAGAAAGAGAAAAGGGGAAAAAAGTTTTGGCAAGATAGTTGTGCCCTGCTAGAAAGCTGCAGGGTAAAAGCTTTCCTTTCTTGTATTTCTGTCTCTAATGTCTGTTTCTCTGATCAGTGGAAATAGAAGTGAAAATTTCTAGAATCTAGCACTAATGTATGATCCAACTTTGAAGGACCACAAGCTAGAATAAGTTGAGGATTTGAAATCCTGGATAATTATATACTTAAAGCTCATGAGCATAAGTCTCACTTGACCATGCAGAAGTTCTGTAAGCAGGGTGCATGGCACGGGACTACATCTCTCTGATCTTTTGAGAGCACCTTTCTGGGGACTCTTTCAGAGTATGAGTCAAGATGTACTGAATACTTTCTCTACATGTAAACTGCCCTTTAAGATCTTAGTTAATAAACTTCTTTTGGTGGCATGTATCAATCTAAAGTGGTACCATTTCTGTAAAAATATTATTATACAGGGCCTACAGTCCAGGAAAATTATATGGAGTTAAGATTATTTCACCAGAACCCAGTTTATGGTTCTTCCTCCCATCCACACCTACCTCTCTCTAAATATTTTAGATTGCAGAAGCACAGCTGATCAGAACTTTGCTCTTAAAGGATAAAACCTAGATAGAGCTCAGTGCTTTATACTGAGTAATGGCTCAAGAAAGTTGCCTTCAGCATAAGCTGTATGGGGCAGAGCTGAAAGAATTTGCTTATGGCTCCAGTTTGTTGGTGCTATAAATTAAGGACTAAAACCACACGGATTCAGAGTTTGAGACTAGCATTTCTCTAGACTCAATCTGCGTTCTTAGCTCCAAAGGTTCAAAAGAGAAACTGGTAACAACTAGCCATTCAAGCAGTTCCTCAGTGTTAACACTAAAAATTTTCCTTAGTTTTTAAAAAATACAACAGAAATAAATGATAGGGTACAAAACTCAACTTGATAGAATGCAGTCTAGTTAAAAACTAGAAAACTGAGAGAGACTGAAGGGTACGGAGGAAGGGCTGTACTATAAATTCAAGTGGGTCTACTGGATCTTAACAAGCAATACTCACTAGGTACACATCTCTGAACCAGACATACCACCTTTACACAGGAAACAGGGCTTGGAATTTCTAAGGGAAATTAACATGCACCACCTATATCTCACCTACCTGGTTGGTAGGTACCATCCCTGCTCCTCTAAAGAAGTGAAAGAGCACTGATTTTAGCAGCTAAGCAATGGGCTCCTTTAAGGCAATTTAGACACTGCAGATTGTTCACCTAGAAGGTACCTTAGCATATTCTGTTAATAAGGTACAAAATTAAGACTGAAATCCCCAGAAATGGTAAAGAATGAATCACTTTTCTGGGCCTGGACAGTGAAATCCTTTAGTGATTAGGATGAGGAACCTCAAACCTCGGTTTCATCTAAAGAGCCATGAAGCAAGTTCCTGTGTGGTCTGCAAAACTCAAATAATGTGATGAGAAAATGAGAATGAAATTATAGGAAAAAAAAAAAATCAAGAGGAAAGGAATAAAAGGAAAATAAAAGTTATTTTAAAAATATTTCTTTTAGAGTCATGTGGTTCACATGGACTGGTTGTTGGTAATATGGTCCATTAGTATCTGTAAAGAGAGAGATTAACTGGTTACCATTTATATTTTCCTTAAAGAGTTCTGAAAAGAATCAGAGACAATATTATCTACTTGTCCAGGGATCTCTGTAGTCAACTCAGAGGGCATAGTTTGTTTCTGTTCTTCTGCATGGTCCTTAACAATGTCACTTCTGCTGTTACTGGCTGCTCTATGATAATATAAGCCAATGGTTTTCAACTAATAGTCTGGGGAGCTTTTACAAAGTACCTGGTGCTCATCCTAAATCAAATAGAGCAGAATCTCTGGGGTGAGGCCTAAGCTTCAAAATTCAAAATACACTTACTTTTCTATATTTACCACTAAATGTACAATATGCAAATTTCTCTGTATACTTTTTTCCTTGTGATACTGGAGATTGAACCAAGGCCTCATGCATACTAGGCAAGCTCTATTATCATTAAGGTATACATCCAGCCTTGTCCCTGTTAATTTGGAGTACAGTTCTTACACTCTTTAGGCCTAGTACATGAAGAAAGAAAGCTGGGTAGGGTGGTTGGTTTAATAGTGGGGAAGAAAGCTTTTCACTGATTTTCTCTAAATTACCTGTAATAATTAGGTTTGAATGGCCCATTTTTGTTGAGTCCCAGATATTTTGCTTGGTCATCTGTTAGCTCTGTCAAGTGGGCATCAAATGATGGCAGGTGCAAGCTGGCAACATATTCATCTAGAAAAGTCAAGAGATGGGATTGTCAAATATGCTTCTAAGGGTAACCACTCCCCGAACTTCTTTTGTAGCTTTTTGGGAAAGAGGAGAAGAATGCAATAACTTTTAATGAATCCACAACTTGATATATTTACCAATTTAAAAAGTCCTAAAAGCTACATTTCTGGCAGGGTACTTCTCTCAGTACTGCTCAAGTGCATGTACAAAGTCACTTAGCAGAGTGACAAAATGGTATAGGCTTATACCTCCCTATCCTTCTCTGGTAGAAGTTGTGGCTTCACCTCAGCAGTCAACATGTCATGCTCTACTCCCACCTTCCTGCAGCAACCTCCACAATAGATTAAATTATAATCAAATTATGAATCAAAGCAAATGCCAGAAAGTTCAAGACAGCTTTGTGTCGTAAGCATTTATTTAGGTTAAGATCAATAAAGTAACTGAATCTCAAGATCATGGATTTCTAAGGTAACTGGCACAAATTTACTACTTTTCCATACTAAATTTCCTTTTTTTAAATTTTAAAGAGAATAAACCCAAGTAAAAGGAAACAATAAAACTAATCCAAACAAAACAATAAAAGTGATACAGGACTTCAAAACAAGACACTAGGAAATCAACAGTGGCTACCATAATTTCCTCACTTTTACTAATATGAATTAAAAAAAAATTGAGGTTGCAGGTGACCAAGCAAGATGCTTTTTGGCTTTAAGTTAGGCATTTGGACTGGCCAATAAGAGATGGCTGATGGATATAGTGGCACAAAAAGTATAAGAGATGCATTATATCACACAAACTAAACTGTCTTCTAGAATAAACACCTGTTGCATAGGAGGTGATCTGCCAATTTGAGACAGACGATGGGCTGGTTCTTTCATTTGGCCTCAGACTATACTCAACTACACTGGAAGTTCAATTTCATAAAGCTATGTGACAATAAGAGCAACCACTTTAAACCACTGTACTTAGCACTGTAACTCATTAGCTGTAATTCTTACAACCTGCAATGTTTATATATGGCATTATTTTTACTTTATTGATAAAGAATAGGAGATTCATAGATATTAAACTTGTCCTGAGGTCAAATAACTAGTAAACACTAGAAGAAAAATCAGAACTCTGACTCTAAATCTGGTGCTCTTCATGACTTCATGTAACCATTTTTTTGGTACCAGGGATCGAACTCATGACCTCGCAATTGCCAGGCAAGTGCTTGTGCCACTAAGCTAAATCCCTGGCCGACTCACCCATTTTCTTAGGAAGTAAGTATACATCCTGTTTGTATCGTCCTTCAGGTGCATTATAGAGTTCTATCAGTGCCAAGGCCTAACATGGGAAAAGAGGGCCAGAAAATAAAATCACTTCATAGGAATATAAAAATTCAAGAAGGTTTAACAATGACTTGGGACAAATGCTACAGTGACCTGTCATCATGACATCTAGGACTCTGCTTGTATTTAAAGGACAGCACACACTGTAAGAGGGTTTGCAAATGTTTTTGTTTAGTTCCTGACAAAAGAACAAGTTAAATACAATTAAGCTGGAACACTATACTTCACTGAACAGACAGTTCAGAGACACACTGACTAAAGACTCTTTTCTGTGACTGAGAAAGTCTAAGTCTCAGCAGCTCATGGAAAAAAGAACAGGTTGGTAAGTATGCACCACAGCACATGCTCATGAGAATTCTCATCCACGCTCGCCTGAAGGTAAAGCGGGCCTTCTGCTGCATACCTGTGTCGTAGCTGTGATGGACAGAACAAAGGTGGGAACTGTGGAGCAGCTCAAATTGAGCAGACGACCCTAGAGAGGTAAGAGAGAATCCTGGGATGAACTGTTGCTCCTCTCAGATTCCAGTGAAATACAAGTCAAGTAAATGCAGGAAAGGACTTCATACCCCTCTATACTCAGTTGGAAGAGGAGGAATTACACTTCCAGATTGGGACTCTGGCTTTTATCCTATTTTCTGCAAATCCGTCTGAGTGTGAAAGGCTGAAAATCAGCTATGGTCAGGAAATAATATGTTACTTAGTAAAAAGTAGATAGTTTTTGGACTCTATTTTGTGGATGAGACCATTTGAGAGATATCCTTCTACCCTAAGATAGAATTCAGGTACACACAGGCCCAGTACTTTCCCCCTGCTTCCCCTCCCTCTGTGGGTCCAAATACACTGCTTGAACTGCTCTGCCAAGAGTCCTCTGTGTACCTCCGCCAGGAGGACGACACGCTTGCCATCCGGCCAGATGACATGGTCCACCTGAGAACGTACTCGCTCCCACGTCAGCTCTGGAGTACGGAGGCTGGTCTGAAAGGAAAAAGGCACAGCTGCCTATGGCTATAATGGAAGGCAGAGGAAAAAGAACTAGCAAAACTGATACAAGCCTTACCACATCAATTTCTGTGTTGGAGTGGCCCATATTGCATACAATGCAACTGTTTTTCATGCGATCCAAGTGCTCCCGAGTCACTACATTTTTATTTCCTAAAAATAAAGACGGGTGGCTGAGGGAAGAGATACAAGATACTGGGGAACAAAGGCACTGACAGTTTTTGGTTAGAACACAGGAGGAAATCTGCTGGCATTAAAGAGTTTTTTTACACTATGAGAAAAATACACAGCAGTCGGTGATCATCAATGACAATCTTGACAAGGCTGATGTGCAGCTGAAGTAGATACTGTCTGAGGAAATAAAGAAAATTCAGGGGACAGGCCAAGCCCAAGGACCAGGTGACTATTCCCCAGCCCGAGGGCTCCAGGTGGGACCCAGCTGGGTGCGGGGGCATCATGGGGCAGGCAGAGCTGACCCCAACCGGACATGTGGTGGCTCTGTCCCTTAGCTCCGCACCTTCCTCACTCACCATGCTCTGAGGACCCTGAAGTACCCCATCCACCTCCCTGTTCCTTCCCTGTCTCTATCTCCTGCTGGGGGAAAAAATGGCAGTATAAAAAGTAACCAGGGGAAAAAGTTTCCCTCTGAAAAACATGTTAAGGTTCCGGTAGGTTACTATAGATCTAAGGCTTTATGCTGAGCCCCAGTTTATACAGTGTCTGAAAGTCAGGTCCCTTTTGAGATTTAGCTGTGAAGCCAACACCAAAGCATGACACGTACCTGTACAAGTTATTACAACATCAACTTGCCGGATGACTTCATTTAGTTTTACCACTCTGAACCCATCCATGCTGGAACAAAAGGAAGACACACTATGAGCAAAGCAGGGAGGCAGTGGGAGGGATGCTGGTCACAAAGTGAGACAACAAAACCTCCTGTACAGTCAGAGCCAGTGCTATCTCGTAGGGATACCAGTGATAGGCTTGCCAAACTATATATACACATTCTGGCTTCTTCAGAGTCCTGAGACTTCATCTATGAAGAGAATGCGAAGAGGCTAGGAGGCCCCAGGATTACAGTGAAAGGGACAGAGCAATGCAAGTCTTCTCTTTCCCTGGGCGATTTCTACAAAAAGTGATTAATACCATCAATGATGAAATAGAAAGTATCTCAGAACATAAAGTATCTGGAGTGAATCTAACAGTATTATCATCACTCTATTCTTACCAGGCCTGCAGAGCACATATGGGATCGATTTCTGTGATGTAGACGATTGCTCCAAGGGCCTTGAGAGCTGCACAGCAGCCCTTCCCCACCTGCCAATCATAAGAAAGGTCAGGTTACGAGGCTGATGCAAAGCATGTCCGCTGGGGAGTCAGGCTCTTTGGGAGACAGAAATTAACATTCCTGGTATCACCAATATCTAGTGAGCACTTTCAAGGAGGCTCCAACCACAAGCAGAGCAGAAACAGACCCAGATCACATTCTGAACTTCACTTGGAGAGGTAATTTAGCAGATGTATCACAGCAAGCGTGGGGTTTTGGATAACTGGTACTATTAGGAAAATAGGACCAAAGTAAGAGCAATCATATTCTCATTTGTATCTATTCAAAAATAGCCTACCAGTTCAAAAATTTCTGTGGGCCATTGCTAGAAGATTAATAAAACATGTAACTTATTCTGGTTCAGAGACACTCAACCATATGCTGCTTCCTTTTACTACATGTCATGTGTGAGGCTAAAATGTTATATATTCATTTGTATTACATACCATAGAAGGTTGCTGTTATAATTAAGAGAAAAATGATGCTGATATTTCATTTCACAAGACAAACAGGTGATATATGAAAACTCAATTCATTTTGTATGTCTCTATTCATTGAGTCTGAGTAAGATTTTTGCTGTTATTTTCAGATATGTAATCTAAAATATACTGTGACCCCTATATCAGTGACTCATACTACCCAATATTTTTTTCATCCCAGTATTTCTAATATGTCTATGAAGGGACAGAGACATTGAGGCTCAGCTATTTACCTCACCATAGCCACACACCACCACTTGTTTCCCACCAAACATCACATCTGTGGTCCTCTTCAGGCTGTGGAAACATAAGGGTTCAACTCAAAGTTCAACTCAGTCCCTCTGAAAAAAGTGAAAGTGTGGTTTTAAAGGCAAAAAGAAGTCCAGGAGACAAGACTGCACTGATACCAGACCAACACTGAAACCCAATCCAACTCTAACCCCTTTAAAAGTGTGAACATATGTACATTTCAACCTACCCATCCAAAATGGATTCTCGGCAGCAATACAAGTTATCAAACTTCTGTTTGGTAACAGAATCGTTGACATTCATTGCCGGAACACAGAGCTTCCCAGCTTTGGAGAGCTGATATAGCCTAAAGGGACAAGAGGCCACAAAAACAAACAAAAACCAAGTGAGCTGGAAAAACATAATACGTGGCAAAATCAGTCTCATTCTTTTCAAATTCTATGCTGCCCTCCCCAGTCTTTATTACTGCCCAAAGATATTAGTAAACATCATCATTTCCTTGTCATCTCTCCTGACTTTCATTCTTTTTCCCTCTACCTTTAAATTTGGGAAGGAAAATAAAAAACCTTTCAGTTGAAGAAATTTACTTCTATTCCATAAAGGGGATATCACAACCTTAGGCCGCATTTCTTCATCTTTAAAACCATGCCTACTTCTGATAAATGAATTCTGATTTGGTGTGTGTGTGTGAACACGCAAGCATGTGCAATGCACTCCCTAATTGAGAAATACTTTCAGGTATATTTTAGGTGTTTTCCTCGAGCCAAGAATATTTTACCCAGTTTTCACTTTTTGTAACAATGTGTAGTTTTACTGTTTTTTTTTTCATATTCTAAACACAAAATTATAACACAATGTTGAGTGTGGTTTTTCAAGAGAACATTCATTCCTTACTCCCTTGGCCCAGAACACTATTTGAGAATTACTCAGTGAAGTAAATAGGAGACAAAAATGTGTCAACTAGAACCTGAACACTTTCTTCTAGCATCACCTTAATTTTTCAAAGGTTAAAAACTCAGTTTTATCTACTGAAGACATTCCCATTTAGTTACTGCACATCTGAGACACAGCCCTAAAGCCTAACAGAGATCAGGAGAATTTGCTGAGGCAAGGACACAAGGGGCAGCTACTCCAGAATCTGTTACCTGTGCACACCAGTCACGCTCTCTTCCACAATGCCTCGGATCTTCTTAAACACGTTTGGATACTTCTTATAAACCCAGTGGGTTAAGTCTCCCCCATCATCCAGGATCTACAGAACAGCCAGAAGACTTCTATGGGCATTCAGGCTGCTAGAGCTGGGGGGAACTTTGAGCCCACTTTCTGTACTAGCGAGACAGCCCTGTGTGTGTTTTGGAAGAGCAGTCCTTAGAGCTCCTTAGACAGGCTTGGACAGTGGAAATACAGTTGGATTTGTTGGTGTAAAGTGGTTAAAATGATTCCTACGTTTGCTCTAGGCTATCATGAAGAGTATCAGGCTAGTTGCAGACTCCTTTTTAGTCTAGAGTCTTGAAATTATATAGCCCCTTTGCAAAAAAACGAGAGCTGGGGCAGGCAGGAAGGAAAGAAATCAGATTCCTACTCCACACAGGGATCACACCATTTCCTTCTGTTTCATTTTGCTGTGTTTGAGCCACATGTTCAGCTAGTATTACCCTTCCCCCACCTTTCCTTTCAGTACTTAGACCTATCTTTTTTTTTTTTTTCTCTCCTTTTTCTTTTCTTTTTTGGTGCTGGGGATAAAATCCAGGGCCTTGCACATCCTTGGCCCATTCTGAGTAGATTTCAAACTAAACATTTAGCAACAAAGTCAGTGTATAAGACCAAACACTCAAAACATATTTAGGGAACCATGCTTTGGTGGAAAAAAGGAAATAAATCTATAACCAAAAATATAAGATGGACATGCATTATTACCATGTTGGCCTGCCACCCATCCATGTTCACACAGCGGTCAATACACCACCAGAAATCATCTTCTGACTCCCCCTTCCACGCAAACACTGCAACTCCTATAGAGACAGAAATAAATTAGCTAATTCTTCCTAGGAGGCGTGTTCCTTTACCAGTAACAATTTCTGAGATCCATGTGGAGAGAAAAGGGCAACAGAGACTGCTCTAGTGACGGAAAAACGTAAATATTTTCACTGGGCCAACTTTATACTTTAAACTCCATTATAAGGAGATGAAACGAAAGGGGGATCAAAACACAGTTGTTCTCTGTAGCATCATCATCATCATCATCATCATCATCATCTTGGATTTTTTGAGACAGAATCTCACACTATGTAGTTTAGGCTGGGCTTAAACTCACTATGTAGCCAAGAACTATGTAGCCAAGGCTGGCCTCAAACTTGTGGTGATCCTCCAGCCTCAGCCTCCCAAGTGCTGGGATTACAGGTGTGTGCCACCATACCTGGCTGGAGCACTATGTGAACAAACATCTTGAAACAACATAAATAGTCAACATTAGGAAAATAAAGTCAAGTCACATGACCATACTGAATAAACAGTATAAATGGTGCTGTCAGTTTTCAGTGATACAGAAAATGATTACTCAGTTACCCAGATATTCCTTGTTAATGATCTATCTGTGTTAATTAATGACTGTTTAGACAACTAATGTGTGCTATTTGGACTTACGACCTGCCCCTCGAATTTATAACCCATCTTTTTTGGTACAGTCTGTACATTTTGTTTACAAAGCCTTAATGTCTTTTTTTTTTTTTTTTGGTACAGTATTGTAGTTTTATGTTAGTATACACTATAGTATTGAGTGTAAGAGTTATGCAAACAAAAGCAGTTATCAAGTTGGAGTTCCCTTTGCCCATTTCCATGTTCTGAATATTATATTGTATATACTACATACAATTCCTTATTTAGTGACCAGTTCATTTAATGACTTAGTCACAGAGAAGGGACTTGGTCATTACACAAGGAATATTTGTGTATTAAGAATGTCTACATACTAAGATTTGGTTCATCAACATAAAACAGAAAAAAGGGACAAATTCATCAGACAGCTCTATGTAATGGGATTATAAATGTTTTTGAATTTCCTAAATTTTCTACAATAAACACCAGATGAAAACAAGCAAGAAAGACAAAAGTATTATTATATGTTATTTTCTGAAAATCCCAGGAGATGGGAGGTTCTCAAAGAGACTCCATGTTGACTTACTGCTAACAGTTTAGCAAAATTATTTTGTATCTGATAAACTTACCAGAAGTGCATATATTTTCAGTGGCATATTATCAATCTGAAAGGTACTGCTCACTTATGTTCTCTCAAAATTGATGAGACTTGATGAAAATAAACCAGGTAGTTCATATAGTTTAATATTCTTCTTTGCTCATTTAACATTAGAATTGGGCATTTCCACTTGTTCCTGAACTTTTCAAAGATTATTTTTAACGACCACATAATATTCCATCACAGAGACTTGATTTTATTATCCATTTTCTTCCTGTTGATATTTTTATTATCACTCAAATTTTACAGTCCCTAGACATACATGATAATGTAATGACAATTTTGATACATAAAAACTATGTTTAGATAATTCATTTCAGGCAAATGTAGTGAAAAAAAACTGAGCTTACCAGCCTCAGCCAGTGCTGCAGCCACTTCATTCTGAGTTGAATAGATATTGCAAGCAGACCAGCGGCACTGAGCCCCCAGAGCACAAAGGGTTTCAATCAATACCTGTATGGATGCGTAGGACAGAGGTTAAGAAAGGGGGCAGGGAAAGCTCAGTAAGAACACAACACTCAGAACTCTGTGGCAAACGGTGCTACCCTGGGGCATTATAAAAGGATATAATCTGGTCGACACCTGTAACCCCAGTGTATTAGGAAGCTGAGACAGAAGGACTGAAAATTCAAGCCCACCCTGGGCAATTTAGCAAAGAAAAAATTCTGTCTCCAAAGAAAAAATTAAAAATTCTGTCTCCAAAGAAAAAATTTTAAAAGGGCTGGGGAAGTAGCTTAGCATGAGGGCCCTAAGTTAAATCTTTAGTACTATATTTACATAAAAAAGATAAATAAAAGGGTACAATCAAGCAGAGGGGCACACTGGTATTTATACTGGAAGTCTTAATAACATTTCTATAACAATATTTCAAATTTCCGGTATCTGGTTTGCTAAGGGTTCACTGATTCAAACAAAACAAACAAACTATACTGTGGGAGATCTTACAGGGATCCTATTTAATATTTAGCATTCAGAAGGTAAGCTAGATAGTGAGGGAAAAGCAAACTGGGGGGAAAAAAACTCTTTCTTTCTTCCTTTTATCAGAAATCCCTTTATTTTCTTCCAACAAACTCACCGCTGTCTGGGCTGTGATGTGTGTACAGCCCACTATTTTAGCACCAGCCAAGGGTTTCTCCCCCTGAGCACGTTTCCTGAGTGAAATCAGAGCAGACATGTCTGTGAAAGAACAGAGGATTTGAGCTAGGTCTGCACTAGCAACACCATCTATTCCTGCCCACCACAGCTAGGGCTGCACTGGGTCTGTACAGTGAAAAGAGGCAGGAAAACTAAGCACATTTCTTTGATGACTGGCAGCTTCAGCAGCAGAGTCATAGAAGAGAGCTGTCAGGCAACCACTTGGCATTTTTCTCTTCCTCTTCTGTTCTGCTTTATGTGCAGAGGACTGAATAGGGAATGAAGTTCTCAATACTGACCCATATGGAAGGTAAGTCTCATCAGTCATTTGGGAGGATAGGGAAATAGAAATACTGGTTAATGAACTTTCATACATAATTCTCAGACCAGAATTTTTCCCGTAGTAGAAGCCATGTACTTCTGTTTTCCTTTGTTGTCTTATCCTACCGCATCATTCTATTTGACACACTCAGAACACAGTATGCTGTCAATGTGAAAACAACAGGAGTAAAGAGCCCTTCCTGGCAGCGGGGTGTCATAGAGAAATTAAGATTTAACTGATTGCCAGTAACTTTTACTCTGTCCTAGCAGAGGGTGCTCAGGACCAAACAAGACCCTAGGCCACCACATCCCTAGCTTAGAACCTTCCCACATCAGTTGTCTCTGGGAATGCAGGCCTCTGGGGTTGGCATTTTCAGTAAGATCCCACATAATTAACCCCTATGTAGTAATCCAGGACTTGCTGATTCTGTATTGTAGATCTTTGAATATGGTGTCATGGGGGAGAAAAACAGAAACTACTCTGTGTAATTACCACATGCTGAGAACAGGAAGACAAGAAAACAAAGAGAGTCAGTGCTGAGGCTCAAGCTCCACACAGAGGCGTTTATCCTAAAGCTCAGGAAACTGTCTTTTCCCAGGACACTTTCAAGTCAGCTCTCAAGCCTTAAGCTGTCTATGGATCCTGATGATCGGTAAGAGGGCTGCTTTTAGTCATCTGCCCACCTCCTTTCTTTACCTTGCTCTGCAATCTCTATCTCCCGGCGTCCAAATTCTGCTTGCTTGATGTTCTTCACACAGAAATTGCTGCTGCCCTTGGAGTTGGTTTGCTGCTTCTCTCGGGGGGAAACCTCATCATCAGAGCTATCTGTGTAAGATGCAGCTAGAGCCAATAAAGAAAGAAACAGGGATAGACAAAGCAACTTCAGTGGCCCCACCTCCACATGGTACCACTCCTGAGGGGATGCCATTTAAGTGTAGTGAACATTTTTAATTTGAGCTCTCTTTTACATCACTCTCAGTTCTATTCCTCCAGGGTCTAAGAGCTGGTATGAACAAAACAGTTGTGGATCGTGCACAATCGTGTGGATTGTGTTTTTACCCACTCTAACAAAACTGTGCTTAGTACCTGTAAAAAGAAGTCAAGGACCCTAATCCTCTACCACCTGTAACAATCTCAGATAAAAGAAATACTTGGTTCCAATCTGGATTTGAACCAGACCTGACAAAAATAGAAGAATAACTTCGGGGAAATAAGGAACGCTGTTTCTAAAGATCACTGGTTTTCACACTTAATCATCTGTCAGAAGACCATGGAAAGTTTTTTTAAAAAGACTGCAAGGTCTCAGAGCCAAGGTTTCCCATTTGGTGGTCTCAAGATGTCCAAGAACTGCCATTTCCAACAAGTTCCCATGTGCTGCTGATGTTGCTCATCAGAAGACTGTACTCTGAGAACTACTGATACAGATCGAAGTAAGCAGTCTTATAAAGCACTGTGTTGTGCTTAAGGAACACAGAGAAGGAAAGAAATGGCACAGAAAGAAAGCAGATCTGATTCTGTCGCTAGCCTTGGAAAAGCCTGTCAAGAGGACTGACCTTAAATAACAGCTGTACATAAAACCTAAATATATCATTCAGATAGATTGTAGGAAGATACACAATTACTCTTTTACCTCTTAAGTCACTTCTTTCCTCTCTGAAATGAGTGTTCCTTACCACTGTTTCTGCCAGTGCATCAAGATCCTCACTGACTTTTATATATATAGGTGCTTCAAAGAACAGAAGCTCAGTTAACACAAATACCACTAAAAGTTATTACCTGTACTGTGATAATTTAACTCTGTCAGTAGGCTTTTTTAAAATGCTCTAACAGGTTTCTATAACATGATTATAAAGATTTCTGAAGACTTTTTCATTTATTTCAGCTTCTTACAACTCAGATCTTTCAAAATTAATTTTCCTTCTGTCTCAGCTATAATTAGACTGCTGGTTACCTATCACCTTTTTATCTGTTACCCCAAGACACTTTTTCATTTATAGTAGTCTTTGTATTTAGAACTGCTTCTTGAATACATGCCATGAGTGAATCCATATATTCGTTTATTTCAGTAGTTAATCCTATATACCTCCATTCGTTTTTGTCTATGTAGGGTAATCAGTGGCATAAGGCAGAGGTAAATTTTCAATGTTTATTTATTTTTTGGTTTTCATTCCTTTCACTTCAAGGCCAGTTTTTAATGTAACAAATACTGTGGTAACAGACAAATAAATGGCTTTTGGTACATACAAATCTCTCTGCTGACATTAATAGCAACCTGTGACCTTGAGCATGCTTCTTAATCTTCTAACAATGAATCTTCTGTTGAACAAAGAAGGAGTTGTGTTAGACGTTCCTAATGTTTCCTCTACTGCTCAATTCTAAGGTTCAATATCCATTTTCATATTCATTTTCTAACAACCTCTCTGCACAATTCAAACAGAAAAAGACTACTTACTATAGACAGCTAAGACTGAAAACGAACAGTGCTGGAGTCACAATGTGATAGTCTGTATTTTTCCCACTCCAGAGGTTAACAGGGAGAATACTTTAACATAAAGTGTAATCCAAAGGGTAAATAAAAGGAATCAGAATACTAATTTTTATTATTCTAATTCAAGCAGCCTGGGGGCAAGAAAGAAAGCTAGGTGGCAGAGTGTATTTTATACAAAAAAATTATGCTTCAAAGTACACTTCTTTTTCAAGGCCATTTCTGTCAGCTAAATTAACACTGAGTCTCTCCCTTTGAAACATGGGCAGATAAATGTGGGAGTAGGAATTAGCCCAGCACTACCAACTGGGCACTGGCCACAGACCACACACAGAGATGGCCAATAGCAAAAGTCTCAAGATGACAAAAGCTTCCCTAGCTTCAAGCTTGGCTGGACACATTCCCATTGCCCAACCACTAATTAATAGCTGACAGACAGCCTGTTTTGATAGGACCTATTTTCAACCTCCAGTGAAGAGTGCCGAGTACTAAACAGGAGGAGATCAGCGAGGACATAAAACTCACAATACCTGAACTGTAGCTGTCAGTGGAAGATTGAGAGATGGAACGAGACAAAGATCTTCGGCCAGTCTTGGTAGGGAATTTTGTGAACTCCTGCATGTCATCAGCAAACTGGATTTGCTATAAAAGAAAGACAAGAAGTTGAAAACCTACAACAGGAAATTCTATGAAATATTCCATTTTTAAGGCCATCATCTTCCTTAAAGGCCAATACATGTGGCTTCTACTAAGCCAGTTAAGTCTCCCACCAGAAATGAGGAGGGCAGAGGTTACTCTCAGACTTTTGAATGCCAGTTATACCCTCTTTCCAACTGTTACAGCAGAAATTGAGGCTGTGAATAGGGAGAGCTTAAGAGCCAACTTCTTTTAGTATCTATCCAATTTTACAAGTCTTTTTCCACTACATTATGTTTTCTTTTCTCTTTAACCTTGATATACTAAACTCTTTATCCTTTTTCCTACTGCCATCAGAAAACAGATATGATCTCACAGTGCTTCTGGTTTGTCTTCCCTAAATATTTTCTTGTAGCACATTCTTATTCTGCAATTTGCAGTGTTTTTGCTTTTTGAAAGATTTATGAAACAAGGCCTAGAAATGGTGATGGGCACTAGGGTGCCAAAATTCAGAGCACAATCATATGTCTATGCTTCATAAAGCCAATGTAATATCCTCAGAGTTTTCCATATCCAGTAAAGATTTAAAATATCAAAATATGCTGATGGAAGGGAACTTTTAATTAGTTGGTATATTCTAACTAATTAGGATGTATTTGAAGGAAGAAAATAATGAGTTGGTAGTTTTTTTTTTTTTTTTGGTACCGAAGATTGAACACGTGATCTCATGCTTGCCAGGCAGGTGCTTATGCCGCTGAGCTAAATCCCTGGGCCCCAAGTTGGTAAATTTTAAACTAAAAATTTCCTTAGGGGAAATAAATTAGAACTAGATGTTCAAGGCTATTTGGAAGACTGCCTTTAATTAATAAATAGCAAACAACTTTCAATTAATATTAGTTACAGACAAATTAATGGATGGTTCTAAAGTGTATGTATGACACACTGTATCTTATTACATGGTTTAAATCTTCCTCTTGAATGCCTGTTTAAACTCTAATAAGCTTTTCCTTCAAAATCTAAAATAAACTTCACTTTCCTGAAATAAACAGGATGGCTTGCAAATCTGAATTGAGATTCTTACCCCATAATCTGACGAACTCTGAAGAGGTTCCCATGGAGAATCCATTAAACTAAGCCTTTAAGCAAGTATCTTTGGAAATGCACCATATCACAGATTAAAATCTTTGCATGGTGGAATCAACATGGTTATAGCCACTTTCATACTAGAACTGTAAACTACACATTACATTTACACAACCTTCCATTCTTCTGTAACAAGCACTCTTCAGCAAGGGTGGTGCCAACCTATAGTGTAAGAATCAAGCTTAAGTGTGCAACCCAGACACGGGAAGCTAACATAAACAAACCAAAAACTGAATTGGTAGGACTCCACAGATCATAAAACAGTAATCAGGGAACACCGGCTTTTGCTCTTAGCTCTAGCCTGCATGGTTCACATCAAGAGTAAAAGCAGAGAATGCAGTTGAGCAGCAGGCTCGAAAGAAAAATCTGGGTCTACTGCTATTTAAAACTCATCTGTCTTCATATCTAGCTATGTGAATTTTTTTCTTTTCTTTTCTTCTTTCTTTTCCTTTTCTTTTCTCCATTTCTTTTCTTTAGGTTACTCTGTAAAGTAAGGAGGGGGCAGAGTTCATAGCTTGTTTTACTATGGTAAACTTAACCTAAAGGCATAAAAGGGAACCTGCTAAATATACTGGCATCTAAAGTGCAAAATCTTATACATGTAAGACAGCATTCAATAAATATTTGTAGGACAAGTAAAATTTTCAAAATTCTTTCTTGTATAAGATCAATCAAGCTTCAAAGATAAACAGTAATGACTCAAACTGAACCACATACATTGTACCAGAATATAATAAGCCAAGTATTTTTGTATATCCAAATTCACTTTTTAGCTTAGGTGCTATACTTTTAAGCATCTTTAAATGTCAAAGGAGAAAACAATGAGCCCGCTTATGGAGATGGTCACAGGTCAGCATTTGCTCTTTTACATGGGATTTCTCACTGCACGTTCACATGATTTCTGCAGTTAGCAAAGCTGGTTTCACTGAAGATTAATCCAGGACCAAGGTAATGACTTTGACCCAATATGCAGTTATTTTGGTGGTAGAAAAAAGTATCAGTCAAGAGACCATCAGCGCCTCTTCAGTCTCCAGTGGTAGCTCTTCCTCCATTAGCCTCTCTGCTGACGGAATGGGCAGTTTGTTCAGGAGCTCTCCTCTCCTGGCTTTTATGAGTCTTTTCCCTGTTAATCTTCTTTTCCAGAAGGTTCTGGGTATATTCCCAGAAACCACCTTCATGGGGGTGTGTTATGGGAGCAAAGTTCAATAACATTTGCAGGCTTTTAGATAAAAGTTATACAGAGATGGCTTGGCAAGCTAGAAATGTTTCTTGGGCAACCTAAGAACTAGTTAATACTCATAATCTCCCCTCATATTAATAAAAAAGTTCACCAGCAGCCTAAAGTTTAGTAAAACCTTTCCCATCTAAAAATATTAAGACTGTACAGCAAGCAGCTTACAAAACAGAGCAGTGCCCTTGCCACCCTCTCTCTCAAATAATAAATATGGTTTAAGTCTAAAGTGCTTGAGCAGAATGTTAGCTCAAGCCATGACGTGGATGGGTGGCTGGCTATTCTTGCTGCTTTTTGATATTCTTATTGCTGTAAGGTGGCTCAGCTGTAGAGAACCTGTATCATAGCTGCTGTAGTGGACTATGTCTGCTCTGTTGGTTCCTTCCAGGCCTGCTAGCTCCACTGGTTCTACGTTTCCCATTTGGTGAACAACTTCTTGAACAACTGTCCATTTTCACATTGTAAATAAAAATAATGCTGCCAAAGGTAATGTGTGGATGTTGGTTCCCTCTCCAATGAGACTTCAATAACAGCCTCTGAGTTGTTTATAGACTCACTGCATATAAGCAAAACAGGGTAATTTGGGAAAAGAAAATCGAAAAGTAATTGCAAAGTTGTGCTTTATATTTTTTGTGTTTATATATTTTTTAAGTCTCATTAATTTTTTCCAGTATTGGGGATTGAACCTAGGGCCTTGTAGATGGTAGGCAAGCACCTCAATCATCAAATCCTAATTGGTGTGCTTCAGTGTTTCTTCAAATGGGTAAAAAGGAGGAAAAATAGATAAGTGCCAAAAAGTATCTTTTCTGCTGTTGTTATTGTTTTCTGAGATAGAATCTCACTAATGTAGTTCAGGCTGGACTGGAACTCACAATGATCCTCCTGCCTCAGCCTTTTTTTTTTGGCAGTACCAGGGATTGAACTCATGACCTTGTGCTTGCCAGGCAAGTGCTTATGCCATTGAGCTAAATCCTCGGCCCCCTGCCTCAGCCTTCTGAGTGTCGGGATTATAGCCACACCAAGCAAAAAAGCATTTTAAGGTAAAAAGCTTCTTGTTAACTATTTTGTACTTAAGTACTCACCACCCAGTTTTATCCTAACTGAACAAGCACATTAATGTTTCACTCTTGAACTAATAAATAGCACAGCTGAGAAAGGCTAGAAGGTCAGATGGACCCATTCTTCAAATAGCATATCCAAATACAGAAGTCTACTTGCTGTGTCTTAAAAACCCAATTAAATATCAGGCCAATTTAATGTGCTATTTTAAAGCACCTCTTCAAATAGCTTAGCAGGTATGATGGCTGACTTCTTTCTATGTAATACTATGACTGGTAAAGAAATGCTCTACCAAATAAATAATTTGAGCTAGTTTATGTCTACTACCTAGTGATAAGCCTAGTGACAGAAGGAATTGAAAGTATTGTTATACAGAATTTACCAAGAGAAAGGGATCACAGACTCTAAAAATCTATAAGCCTCAAGAAAAAAAACTGTTATAAATTACTTGTTTAGTTGATCCTAGTAATAATTTTTACCATTGGAAGTTGAGCATCCTTCCACAAATACATAGACTACATACTCACACGTTAAAGTTTAGCTGTACTCCTTGCCAGACCTATCCAATTTAATCCTTCTATCTCTTAAATTAGAATTAAACTATCAGAATTCTAACATGACCTATGACTCATAAATGTTAATCAGGATAATATCAATTGTGCATTATAGTCTTTCAGTAATCACATTTACTAGGCACCAAGGAAGTATCTAAAACACTCCAGGAAAGATCAGTGCAAGGAAATATGGTCCCTTAGAAATCCTGATGTGTTTTCACTTATGGTGTAATGATAATGCAAATGTCTTTGCCATGGCATTCTGCTGGTCCTTTAGGAAGGTGCTAGATAGTATAGTCTTCATTGTCTTATCTGGGTATTAGGCATCTGAAAATTAAAGGTTAGGCTAGATATCTTTGTTATTTCACATGCCTATCTAATAGCTTTTAATTTCCCCAGAAATGTTTCCTCCTAAGGGTAAAGAAGCAGACTTAAAGGTAAACAGCAATTACTAGGAAAACAAATCATGAGGAAAGTATACCCTAGAAGTGTGTGACAGGATCAGTCTTTTTTTATTGATTATTTGAAGGTCTAGTATCTTTCTTCTTGTACACTCTTGGCTTTCTGGGACATTTTCTAAATGTACATATACTGTCCCACTGCATACATACATCCTGCTGTATACAGAAAGTTTTCTGTTTAGAAATTATAGGCAACATATTTCTTAGCTAACACTTAGCACTGAGCAAAAAAGCAACTATCAGAAGCTAGAAATTTAACACAGTCAATTACTAAGCAAGGTGTTAGAACACTTTCCAGGCTTTCTGTATCTTTTCTAATCCCTTTTTCAAGTATCTTTTAGATTATTTATTCATTTATTTATTTTTGATGTTTTGAGACAGGGTCTCAAAATGCTGCCCAGGCTGTCTTCACAGCAATCCTCTCGATCAGCCTCCCAAAAGCTAGGATTACAAGCCTGCGCCACCACAGCTGGCTAACTCTTAAAAACTGTACTCTCACCACTTCCTCATCGGGAAAGAGGCTGCGGCAGGCAGCCTGAATAAGCACAACACCTTTTTTTTTGATACTTACCAGTGATCAGTCTGATTCCCATTTTGGATGAAACCAAAGAAACAGCAATAAACACCAACTTCTTGATACAAAAAATAGACCAAATTATTATCTTTCATCTCAACTAGGTAAAAGTTTCCCAAAGAAGGGCAACCCCTTCCAAAAACACTGTCTTTGGTCACACCCACCAGAAAACAACTTATCTCAAGAGAACCTCAGGCCACAGAGTCAAACCCACATCTCCCTTCGGCTACTTCTTCCACTCCCTGGTGCAGAAATCAGTCTTCTGAGACTCAGCAGGCTTTGGCTGCTCCCTGCCCTCCTTTCCTGTCTCAAGTTTCTGAAGTTCTCAGTATCCCCAGATGGGGCCTGAGTTTCTAGGGGGTAGGAATGGACAGGCTGACTAATCACAGTGTTTATCTCCCTCCCCCACTCTACTCTTCTCTGTGACTCAACAGTCACGGGATATAAGACACACATACACATATACATACACTGCTAGAATCCAATTCCACAGTTAGAAGGAGCATTCCATTCAAAATGGGACTCGACTCAACACTTGTCAATGGGAGGAAGAAATGAGGCAACATCAGACCCCACACTGCTCAGTCACTAACAGGGTGAGAATCAGCTTGAAACATTCTCCCAAAGAACCAGTGGCTTTATTCTTATGTTACTCTCCCCTCTCTTCATAGGGAAGACACTTCACAGGCTTTCTACTGTCTCCTGAAGGCTCTAGACAACACAAGTGATCAAGGCTTCTGACTCCCAGCTAAAGGTAAAATTAAAAGGTTTTTAAAAATAGCAGTAAGTAGGACAGGGAAGAGTTTCCTAATCTTTTGAAAACCACGATTTAAACAGAATGCAATACACCTCCAGACTGTTTCAGTCTGTTTAGTGTTGTATCTCCCCAGTTGCCTGACCTCTCCATACTTCTCTCTCCCTTAATCCCACTACCAATATTATTAGAAAAGCATGCCACTCATTTCCTTTCTTCTCTTTACACTGAATTATCATCAGTTTTAGACCTTTAAAATAAAAACCACAGCTGAGGCAAGAGAATCACTGAGTTCAAGGCCAGCCTGGGCTACACAGTGAGACTGTTTCAAAAAACAAAAACAAAACAAAACAAAAGCCAGGTAAAGTAGTGCATGTCTGTAATCCTAGCATTCTGGGAAACTGAGGTAGAATCACAAGTTTGAGCCCAGCCTTAGTGATTTAGGGAGATCTTGTCTCAAAACAGGGCCAGAGATATGGCTCAATATAAGGCCCTGGGTTCAGCCTCCAGTACCCCCACCCCTCAGCCAAAGAAACAAAATAGAACAGGTGAATGAAGACATCTTGGTTCTAACAATACTCATCTTTCTAATGATACGCTAGTCTCCTGCCACCCTCTCCCCCAGCACACTGTTGTATTTTCTGTATTTATATTCATTTTTCCAACTTTATTACCTTGTTTTCACCATAGAAAAAAAATTTAAAAGAATAGTATAATGAACATCTCTATACTTTTCATCTAAAATAAATCTCTGCATATACACACAGGTACATATATATACTTACAAACGGTTTCCCTACCACCAAAAAAAAACAAAAAAACAAAAAAACAAAACCCAAAACGTTGCAAACATAAAATAAATTTCACCAATAAAATTTTCACAATGCATCTTTTAAAAATAAGGGCACTTTCCTACAGAACCTCAATGACATTACCACTTGAGAATAGTAACAGTCATTCTACATCATTAAATATTTAGACTGTATGCAAATTTCCCCAGTTTTCTCAAAGGTATTTTTTCATAGTTATGGACCCAATAGATTCTCCAACCTTCAAATCCGAAAAGGAATCAAGATTCATTAAATGTAATTAGTAGGTTCCTTGAGACTATTAATCTAGCACAGTCTCTCTGCTCCCCCGTACTCCATCTGCTCAATGACAACTGATTTCTCTTGGGGTCTAGGGTAGTGCTCTCTCTTGTTCTCTCCCTCCCTCCCTCTCTATTGGTGATAAGTTGTAGCCCCAGTCCCCCCACTTTTAATTTTTGTTGTTGTTGTTGTTTTGAGACAGGGTCTCACTACGCAGTTCAGGCTGGCCTTTAACTCACTTTGTAGCCAAAGATGGCCTCGAACTCAGGGCAATCTTCCTGCCTCAGCCTCCCAAGTACTGGGATTATGGGCAGGTGCCATCACACCCCATTCTTTTAAAATTTTGAGACAGGTTCTTGTTAATGGCCAAATGGGGCTGGAACTTGAAATCCCCCTGCCTCAGCCTCCCAGAATGCTGAGATTATAAGAATGAGCTACTATACCTGGGATGACTAGTTTTCTATTAAAATCTACCATATTCTAAATTTTTAAAATTGTATCCTTCTTATAAACTGAAAGGGTTCACCTTTGCCAAGAATTAGCCACAGATGATATAGTATATTTCCTTTTGCAAGACGATATAATATTAGGTTGTTCTGGTATTAGTGATGCTAAGACCAGACCCATGGCTACAGTGAGACCATCAGAGTTTTCCTTTGAAAGGAACATTTCCTCTTTACATGTACAAGTTAATTTATGGGTTAAGACCAACTGCTAACTACACAGTCACTATTTAACATGAGATAATCAAGGTATAAAACTTGACTTGGATTACTATGTTCACCTTTTAAGTTTTTAGTAAGTCATTAGCCTTAATTTATAGTTCTCTCTAAAGCCAATCTTGATTTTAAAGGAAGCTCAAAACTAGCAAATTTATTGCAAGGTATGCTGGGATATTCTTTTTTGAGAAGATGAAAATTTGTCAACTGCTATCAAACAGTTAAATCTGTATGCTTTGAATAAATGTCTATGGAAAGAAAATTTAACACAGAGCAGTCAGTTGACAATTCTGAAAGGAAAAAGGGCTTTGGCCCTTTGGAAGGCAGCATGTAGACTGAGAAACTGCCATCTGTATACTTTCTTAGCTTCTCGAGAAGGAAGATCAGCAGAGCACAAGAACAATTCTTTGATCTAGATTAAGTGAGGTTAGAATCCAATCCCATTTTAAATCCATCTACTGTGAATCAGCTCAGCACTAGGGAAGTCTAAGTTATGTCTAACTGGAGGTGAAAGAAATGGAAAGTCCTTGCCAAGTAGCATATGGATGGCAGAAAAACTCAAACCAGCTTCCAACAGGTGTAATTGAGTCTATGGGAGTCAGTGTTCTGCACCTCAAGCTAACATACAACAAAGGTGAATGGGACAGAAACCACAGCATTTTGTTTTTTGTAATCACCATCCATGGCTTCCCATAAAGTATAGGCTCAGGGGAGGAAAAAAACTGCCAAAAATTAAAAATAAATCTGACTGTAAGGATTTAATGTTAAATAGTGACTATGCAGTTAACAGGTGTTATTTCCAAAGTGGGTCAACAGGACTTTTCAGAATCTGTAGTTAGACTGCATATTTTCAAGTTCAAGATACAAAGTAAAACCCTTTAAGATTAGCAGCAGCTCACTTTAGTTTCTTGAAAACAAAAATTTAAGATACTAAAAGGAGACTACAGACACAACATACAGAGACTATACCAGTCACATCAAACCATTTTATGAACTGTAGTTTTCATCTCAGAGGGATAATATTAGCCATTCTTTTTGACTTTTTAACTTGAGATGTATATGCTCAATTTCAGATAAAAGTTTTTTGAAAAGATTACCTTAGGTGGCTTGTATGGAACAAGCTGGCTGAAAAGGATAGTTGCTGCTTCTCTGGAGCTATCTAAAAATAAGAGTTATCTATTGCTTCACAAAGAATACTGTACAATCCCTAGGTTTTCCTGACCTATCGGTTTCTGAACAGCCATTTCCTAAGAAGTAAAGTGGATTAAACCTAAGGATAAAGATTCATGCTACATTGTAAGGCACACAAAAGTCAAAATTTGGCAAATTTTATCGATGAGTAATACTAGTAAAATGTCACTGATCTACAGAGTTTTCTGATCACTTTAACTCTTGGCATTCAAAGAATAAGCCTCCCAAGCAGAGAGCAATAGATCAGGATTTTTACTTACGGTTGATTAAACAAAAAAAAAGCAGCTTAAAATCTCTCTTACGAATATGGTAAGCAACAAGATCTCAAATGCCTAGACTTCCTTGACTTACTAGTTTAGGTGCACTGTCTCAACACCAGTGGCTTATACTGTACAGAGTTATTTGCATCTTCAAAGTATCCTGAAATCTTCTGAGGACTAAAACTATATTTCACACATGAGAAAACAGCAGAGCTGTAACTTGCTTAGGGTAACTTGCTACCATCAGTGATATTAAAAGAGCAGAAAATGAAGAGATATACGGAAGTCCAGTATTATTTTTCTTCTTTTAGAACTGGCTGGGGAAAAAGCAGATTTCTCTGTCTTCAAAGAGTTAACTCTATTATCTTGATTTTGGAATAATGGAAATGATCCAGACAAAGAAATGCAATTTCTTTCTTCATTTCTCTTTTTCTGGGACAGGAGGAGAAGGGATCTCAATGTGCTGCTGAGGACAACCTTGCATTTATGGGCTCAAGTGATCCTCCTGCCTCAGCCTCCCAAGTAGCTGGGAATATCGGTGTGCACCACTGTGACCAGCTAAGAAGTATAATTTCTGAAAGATGCTAGTGAATTGTAACTTTAGAAATTGAGAGGTACTGGTGCCTAGACTTGAAAAGGGGGAAGAGAAAATACAGTCCAAGCCTCTGGGATTTGGATGGGAACAAAAAGATGCACACTTCCATCATCCTTTGTGGATGGAGTAGTAGGAAAAAAATACACAGGCAATCTAGACAACAGAAATCAAGTCAGAATTTTCTGTTTGCGCCAATTCCATGTGTATTTGTAAGAGATTTTCAATTTTAGAGGGTTAAAAATGACCAGTTTTTAAAATGTATGTATGAATCTATTTATATGGAATGTCACTAGGGAAATCCACTGATTACTTTCATGAGAAGTTACTGTATTTTAAAACGTCTAATGGATACTCTAAATGTGGTTTCTGATTTGGTTTTTGGTACTAGGATTGAAGCCTAGGTACTAGGGTAGCACCTAGTATGTGCTACCACTGAGCTAAATTCCCAGCCCTTTTTTGAGACAGGGTCTCAATAAGTTGCACAGGCTGGCCTTGAATCTGCCATCTTAGCTTAGCTTCCCAAGTACCTGGGGACTATTGGTGTGCACCATCATACCCAGCTTAAATGTTTTTTAAAAGGGTTTATCTTGTGCTGAATACAAATGGGGGAACCTTTATTTCACACACTGTCAGCATAATCAGAATATGCTATAAAAACTGGAAAACATTCTACTAGGTTTCTTTCCCATCTACGGTATGTCACTCAAAAAGCAACCTCTTCAAACCACCTAGAATCTTTTAATATATCTGAAAGATCCAGCCAAGGTGAATTTTCTCAATATAAAGAGTTGTATTAAATATAGGTAAAGTTAAAATATATATAAAAATTTGTCATTGATGGCTTTCCATTTTCCTGTACCACCTAACTGACCCATGACTAGAAAATGATTTTTGAAGGCTATTATTTTTACTAAAAAAATTTGGATTTAAGTAACATGGTATGTGACTACTGAATCTTGGTTTTATAGCTATGGTAGACATTTAAAGCATTCAGTTAAATGATTTCACTTATATGTGAATCTGAAAAAGTCAATTTATAGAAATAGGGAGAAGGGTGGTTATCAGGGATGAGGAAAATGAGATGTTGGCTAAAGAGTGCTAGAGAGCTACATACAGCACAGAGACTACAGACTTAAGTATGCTTGGAACTTTCTGGGAGAGGTAACTGTGAGGGGATGCTATTTAATTAGGTTAACTATGATAATTATTCCACAATGTATACATATCAAAACATGACACTGCATGCTTTGGATACATACAATTTTTATCAATGCTATCTTTAAAAAGCTGGAAAATATATAAAGAAACCTCACTAAATGAAGAAAAATTTCTAAATTTCATTTTTAACAATACAATTTTCCTAAGACCTGAATACCTGACATTTAACTATATAATTTCAAAGCTGAATACAACTTCAAAGCAGACTTATATAGTCCCAGAACACAAGGTTTGAAATTCCTTTGGTAATTTTAAAAAGCTTCTTTGAAAACAAACAATATAGGTAATGGGTGTGTGTGATTATATTTTCCTTAACTTTAATATTTCACTGAGCAAATCATCAGATGTCCTTATATTAACAGCAGAGTAGAAGGTCTCCTAGCAGAATAGTTTTTCCACATGTTGGAAAGCAGTTAGAATGGAAATCATCTAAAGCCTTCTGACTTCTATGCGGAGGATGGGTACTCCATTTACTAATGGGATCTGACAGAGCTAGTCTGGAACACCTAGAATATACCCCTTACTCAGTAATCTTTCAGTGTGAGTATGCAAAGTTTCCCTGAGAACTTAGACAAAGAAACAAATATCCCTGGAAGGACCACCTTCAAGAAGACAGATCTTGGCCTATGTGTTATACTAAGATCAGCTTTTAGTGAGGAAAAAGCAGAATTGGCACAAGACTGGGTTATCATCATCTCCAGTCTCATTTATAAACTGGCCATATTTTTCTCCATAATTCTTTCTCTTAAAGACCCAAACTAAATTTCATTCATCCTTCTGCAGTACATGTTGTACTAAACCTGAAGGAGGATCTGGCCATTCTTTCAAGTTTTTCCAGTTAAACACCAACTTTTCCAGGGACAGAAACCTATTAATGTTGGGTCTTGTTTTATCATAAAGCAATAGTGACAAACTCCTTTAAGATTAAAATGAAGTCTTTTTGTCTGAGTCTCAGATTTGCTCAGTTTGGCTGGTTACTTGGCTTAACCAATTTAATCAACTGTCTTTCTGAGTTTTGCGCTCCATTTTTCCTTAAACTTTGCCTAATTCTGCAGCTCCTCAAAACTTCTCCTGTAATCTTCTGGGCTTTTTATGAAGACATAATCTCACAGAAACATCCAATTAACATGTTAAGAGAAATTCTCATATTCTGACCCAATTTTTAATCTACTGAGTTCAGGAAGTCTAGCCAACCAG
Source organism: Dolichotis patagonum (assembly GCA_004027295.1). Classification (NCBI taxonomy): domain Eukaryota; kingdom Metazoa; phylum Chordata; class Mammalia; order Rodentia; family Caviidae; genus Dolichotis; species Dolichotis patagonum. Next base: position 26,990 of record PVJX010013780.1, read on the forward strand.
AAACTAGAGGTGGGGGTGAGTGTACAAAGTCAGAATCGTTCTTAGCATTTCAAACAGAATTTAGACTCAATAAATGCTACTGGTTTAGAGAGGTCTTATTATTCCCTCTTTTTCTTAAAGACATCCTCCAGTCTTTTGTAAACTGCCATGGCTAGATGGAAAAACCCAGTTTGCCTAGTCAATAACGGCCCAAAACATCCAATTCATTCAGGTCTAACTTTATCTCAATCATCACAGCCTTGGGCTGGGGATTTACCTCAGTGGCATAAGCACCTGTCTGGCAAGTGCAAAGTCGTACATTCGATCCCCAGTACCACTAAACACACACACACACACACACACACACACACACACACACACATCACAGCATCAATTCTGGACAGGAACTGTAAGTTCTTGGATTGGGCCTGTGGGTGGGCTTCAGGCTGACAACTCCTTATCATATGCAAATTATATACATATATACATATATATATACCCTGAAATATGTATATAGCTCTGACAACTCTAATCCCAAATGATTTAAAAGTACTACATTACATTTAAAAGAACCAGATAATAACCTCACAAGCATGTAAACTCTTGTTCTCTGATGCCAAGTGTCTAGCATAGGTCTCAAGACCCCATAGGGCTCCATGGTTTCTCCTCATGACTTACTCTGAATCCCATTAAGTTTTTCTTTTTTGTTTGTTTTTTGAGACAGGGTCTCGCTATGTAGCTCAGAATGGCCTTGAACTTGAGGCAATCCTCCTGCCTCAACCTCCCAAGTGCTGAAATCACAGGCATGTGCTTCCATGCCCAGCTGTGGCAAAGACTAAGTAAGGTACACCATTTTCAGGCCCTCTCACACAGGGATACTCTATCTATCATACTTGGTAGCTACATTCCCACCCCGATATCAGATTTCATAATAATTTTTTGCCAGTTTTGGTAGATATCCTACAAGTAGATATAACCTACATCTGGGATCTGGGGAAGCTGTTTCAAAATGCCAACCTATTCTCTGCTTGCTCCCCTACCCTTAGCCACCCCGCCCCTCTTCTGATTTAAATAGGTCTAGCTTAGAACCCAGGTAATGAATATTTTGAAAAGCTTTCTTCCATTCCTCCCTATCCTATAAGAAGTAATGACTTAAGAAACTAAGCAGGATTTGAAAAGTAAACACAAGCAGACAGACACACTCTTGATCAAGTGACTCAACACAGGAACAAATGGGTTAGATATGCCTTGTACAGAGATAAATAATGCAAAGGAAGTAGAGAACCATGTTTAATATCAACTCCGTCTGCTAGTACAATCTGATGAATCCATAAGGTGTTAGAAAATGACAAAAACCTATCTGATGTTTTTTTTTGGGGGGGTACTAGGGATCGAACTCATGCCCTTGCACTTGTCAGGCAGGCACTTACACCACTGAGCTAAATCCCCAGCCCTAAAGAACCTATCTGAAGACTGAGACTGTGTTTTTACCATAGCTTAGTCCAAAATCACTAAAAACTGGCAGCATGCTTCATTCCAAACATGCCCAGCTCTCAGCTGGAGTCAGAAAAGAATCTGCAGAATTATGAATTCTATATATTCCTCAAACAAGAGGGGTTCTGGCACCTGAATGCCAAAGCTGAAACTAATCTCATCAACTATGCACTTTCAATTATGAACTAGGTGGTTTTTGACCCCGGTGCTCTGTGCTCTTCTACTCTTTATGGTCTGTAAACATCCTTTACCCTACTTCCACTAAGAATCAAGCCTTTGCCAATCTCAATTCATTCTCAATTGGCAAACAAGAACAGAAACCACCTCCAGAGTAATGGTTCCCTCCAGGAGATCTGGGAGAAAAGGTGCAGTAAGGTCAACCCCTTCAGGATGCATTTTCCCTGGACTTACAATTCAGCATATTACAGTGAGAACACCATGTCCCCAACCAACTCGGTCTTTTTTCTGTTACAAACCAGAAGTAAACAGATTCTACTGCAGCTACAAGTCTGTTACCAAGGCCACTGTATTGATCAGTATAATTAACATTCACAATTCATTTTAGTCCAGCATGACAAGCCAGCTGGGCTACTCTCTCCGTAACAAATGAACACTGGGAATCTTCATGTCTTGCTTGCTAAGAAGTCTGGTGCTCAGAAACTGGGCACTAAAATCTTCAAACTGGAAGTTGTTGGAACCACCTGGCCACCAACAGAAAACTGAATTTAGTTATCAGGACAAGTGCACACATCTGCCATTTCTGCAAAGCATTTATTTCATTTTCTAAAACAGCAAAATTATGAAGGTCTCCTCCCCTGAATCGTGCCAAAGTCACATACCATAAGGAAACAACACACATAATTTAGTGCCAACTAAATTAGACAGAGCTCCTGGCTAGGAAAGCATTGGCCCAGTTCCCAGAGGATGGTAATTCTAAAGGTGTGTTTCAAAGAGGGCACAGAGGGCTTTGCGGTGTCAAGCTCAGCCTTTGGCTCAGAGAGGTCAGCTAGGTTTAGAATGAAAAGATCCAGAATTTTGCTTAGCACAGCTAGGGAGAGCTGTTAATTTACTTTCAGACGTCCAACATATATTTCAAAATCTATGGTTCAATTCATGTCTGAATCCCAAACTTAAAAACCCTATAAGTAAAAGCCTCCCGTTCCTTAAATTTATAGCATGTGTAAACCAGGATGCCAGTTTCAATTCTGGGCAGAATGTCCCTAATTTAGAGTTAAAAATTTGTTTTGATGGTAAGAAATTCAAATCACCTGTCTCATTATGTCTAAGGCTACCTCTAGCTTTTGGGTTAACAAACTAAAGGCCATATAGTGCAATCTCCGCCCTTACCTTCTATAGTACTTCTAACATTATAAAGGATCTACTAAACTATCATAAATTCCTTTTAAAAAATTTTATTAGTACATTTTAGACACATACAGTAATAACATTCATCATAGAGAATTTGTGCCATTATAAATTCTAATCAACTTCTCACCTGCAGTTCTTGGTACTCTTTTAACACCCATCAGGGAGGGACATAAGAAAAATAGTCCTGGCTAAATGAAAGGGACAGTGAGCCACAGAGTCCACTTGATGTCAACTTATTTTCTCCTAGGTATGATCATCTCTCACTATTTTATTCAATAAATATTTAGTAACAATGTTTTGTGCTGGCACCACATACAAGATATGTGTAAAACAGTGTCCTCTACCTCAGTATGCTCCATCTAGAGAAGTCAAATGATGAAGAAGATTCAGCTGTCTTCAGCTCAGTCTTAGTTAGGAAATGCTACACTGAAACCAAACCTATTTTTGAGAAATAGGAAAACACATTATTTTCTTTAATTTGATAGTAAAGAATATGAGATTCCTATTCCAAATACCCCTAAGAAGCAGCTCTGAAGGTTTAGGAGCATCCACATCTCATGTGAAAAGCAACAGGATTGAGTTGCTACAAACCATCCCACTGTCCCAAGCTGGTAAAATATTGGTTTCAGTGTGCAAAACTTATCAAGTCAAACTCTCAAGGCATTTATAAAGAATCTCCTGGGAAAGCTGGGGAGCATCCCAAGGGAGAGGGTAATAACTCCAACAGTTTCAGCTTTGCCGCAAGCCGTAACGACAAACTTCAGGCTGAAAACAATCTAGCGGTGAACCAGTGAAGGAAAGCAATATCGTGGCTTAGAAGCCTAACCATATAAATCAGTGTTTTCAACCCAAAATTCATGAGTGAGTTTCAGAACCCCATAAACTTTCTGAAAGTACATGTAAATTTTTGTGCTCTTAAATTTTCAGCTCATGAAATTTTCTTTTCAATTCTGAGACAAGGTCTCCCTCTGTAGTTCAGGATGGCCTTGAACTTGTAGTGAGCCTTCTGCCTCAGACTCGAGTGCTAGGATTACAGGCGTGCACCACTAGCCTTACTGCCAGGCATATGTTGTGCCACTGAGCTATATCCTCAGGCCCTGTTCATGAAATTCTTAAAGGAATATAGGATTCAAGAACATGAAGAATCATTGGGAGTCTCCAATCCAGCAACTTCCAAGAGCATTCCCAAACAGGCAAGACTGAGGCCTATTGTAATTCTCTACTTTCTATACAAATTAGTCTACTCATCTCTCCTCGGAAGTTAGAAACAGAGATAGCAGTTTGCATTTTGAAAATTCAAGACAAATGTCTTGTCTACATTTCCAAAATAAAGTTAATAATCATGAGTCCAAAAGGAACTTTCCTCAAGCTATTTTGAGGAAGAAGATGAGATGGGATTAGTCAAAGAAGGCAGATCAGAATTTCTGCCCTACTAACTTTACTGATAAGTCTAAATTTTAGGCTCCTGAAACTACAATGGAAACAGGTCATGGCCCAAAAGCTTGGATCTGAACTCAAGTCAGACCTGGGAGTAAATGATAAAGTAATTCCCATTATGTCCATGGAAATGTGTGCCCTAAAGGTTCACTTTAGTATGACTAATAATTACTAGAAGAGTTGGAGCCATTTATTAAGAAACTTTTGAATTTCTGCCATTGCTCAAAATATAGTATGGAGATCCATATTCAGGAGATCTAAGTGAAAGAAACAGTTACTCTCATCTCCTCCAGGCCTTCAACTCCTAGTTCTGCAACTCACCAATTCACCATTCAGCACACTGCGTTTTCCTTGGCACTTTGAACACATAGGCTTCATCAGATTCCACTAATGTCACTGCACATGCCCAGGTTCAGGAGAAAAGAGAAAAACACATAAACAATAGCAAATCTTCTTCAAACTGTAAAAAATTAAGCTGGAAACAAGTCCAAGATGAACAGCATGGAAGAGCAAGCAGTTCCAAACCCTGTTTAGTAAGCCTCTTTTCTATCACTTAACTGAGTACAGGATGTCCATTTTAAAAGACGTAAAGTGACTTGGACTGGCAGAGGAAAACATGTCAATAAATCCAGTAAGCCCTACAGGTTACATCACAGGTGTGTTAACTGGAGCGGGCATGTTTGTGGTTCTGTCAAAAGTTCTTTTTTTAATCTCTACTCATGGATTGCAAATACTACCTTACTATCAGTAGTTTATTAAACATCTTAACTTGGCGTCCAGTTTGGGTAGTAAATGACTAAGCTCCACCATATACTGTTTGGCAGTACCAACAATTACATACATTCTAAGGTTAAGGCACTGGGGTGATGCCTTTTGAAAATCTAACAGATAAATACAAAAACTGGTTAACCAGTCTGAATCTCAACAAAGGCAAGGACACTCCACCTAGTTCTGTAATTGCTGTGGAGCAAAGGGCACACGTTCTGCACTTAGATACAGATAACAAGGAACAGGCTGCTTGGTAGTGAGACATAGTATCTTGGGGAGGGACAGTACATAGGGGCGAGATCCCAATGTGACCACATAAACGAACTCACAGTTCTAGAGTCTTTGAAATCATTTCATGTAATTTAAAGATTGCAGTTTGGGAAAACTATCAAACTACTGCAATCCAAAGAAATAAATAAGCTGAACTCAGGCTAGCCCAGTACCTGATAATGACCCATGTTCTACAGTGCATTATGTTACAAGGAGTGGGGCTGGGGAATGATGAGGCAGAGCCCATCTCACTTCCATCACAAGTCCTAAGCTCTCAGATTCTAAGCACCTCTGGTAATCAAATACTTTAGTATTGAACAGTGGTAAAACACTGTTTTACTTCATAAAACCTTTATTGTCAGGGAAAATTTTTGTTGCAAAGACCTTATAGAAACATCTTGATTTTGGCTCTATTAAAACATTTCCAAATTAGGCTTTCACTTAAATTTACCAGTCATGTTTTACCACCATTTGCATGGAAATTATTATTTTACAGATAAGAAAAGGGAAGCCCAGAGAAGTTAAGTCACTTGTTCAAAATCTCACTACTATTAGATGGAGAAGACTGAAAGTGAACTTGATTCCAAGAATCAAGGGCTTAACTTACACTGTATTACTGTGCACTAATTTTGGAATAAAAAGAGGAAGCGCAAGAAGCTTTATGTAACAGCCAAGCAATGAACAACACAGAATTAGAAAAGGTGACAGAAGTTCTACATACATTTTTACTAACCACTTACACATGTAAGGTACTGACAGTAGTCACAAGAAGTAGAGAGAAATGTGTGGTAAAAACTTACCTTCAGGTTTGGATTCTCAGATTTCAGGCTGGAAAAAACTCTGCCCTATACAAATATGTCATCCAATCATTAACTAGTATAGGTAGCAGAATAAACATATTGAGTCAAGGGTAATTAAAGAGCTACATGATTCTCTGTATCAAAACATCCCTTATACATACCTTTCAAGATTATATTGGATTACACACTGAATCCAAATGACACTCTCCTGATAAGACAAAAGGTACTACCTATAATCCTGCCAGCACAGAATCTAGACAATGACATTTTTCTGTTAAAATCTAAATGTCTAAAGGAAATTGGAACTAACTAATTTGGAAGCTAGAGTGTAAGTAAATCAAACTAAGAAAAAGAGGAGATCTAAAGAAAAAGGTGAGAATCTGAAGAGGAGCTTTTGTACTGGAATGCAGTTCAGTGGGACGTCAAGCATGTTTCAGGACCTAAGTCTGATCCCTAGCACCACAAAAGAGGATCTTCTTGTACCTCTGACCAAAACGGCTGCTGCCCTAAAGAAATCAGAAGATAGTAATTATGTGAAGAAGGCAAGAAACAGGCATTTATCTAATCTCCTCTCAGTGACTCTGATGAGTACTGCTGTAAGTTGGCAAAATGCCACCATGAATTCACCCTCAGATAACTCCAAGAAAAAAGGGGCATCCTATACTTCTGCTATCAAATTAACAACTAGGTAGTACGCATTGTGGGTCTGACAGCTGTGCTTCTAAATCCTTAAAATGAATTAGTGTTATACATGCCTTAACCAGGTAAGGTATGTTCTGTAAGTAAAAGTAGTTTCTTTTGTATTCTTTTTTTTTCTGTGGTAAAGGTCTGATTCAGATTCTAGAACTAATGTCTGAAGGGAAAGTCCTCCCCCACATAGTCACAAGTTCAGAAAACAGACAATGTTCTGAGATAGACATTTTGGAAAAACATGTCTATTGCAGGGGGTTTCATGACAACTTAATGATTTGGTTTTACTTTATTAAAAAAGAATCAATTTGATACAATATTAACTTCTAAACTTTCAAGGACAATTACCACCTCTGCAACACAAAGTAGCAGAAAAAGCCGGGTAGGGTAACTACCCAGTGATTATGGGGATGACTTACTTGGTTCTAGTAATAACTGCCAACATTAAACAGAGATCTTCTTCAGTTTACAATGTACACTTTGCCTTGGGGGCAAAGAACTCTTTTTTTTCAAGTTTTCCTAAAACTTGAAGTAAAATCTAAATTCACCATTAATCATTATTAAGTTGTGAACAAACCTTACCACATGAATCATACTGTATCTATTAATGTGCTCTCCTGAAAATTTAGATTTTCTCAGAAATACTGTCTCTCTGAGGAACTGGCATGCATTATTTCCCATGCCTGCAAAGGAAATTTATAAGTGAATCCTTTCTCTCTCTAGTTGCTCAGACGTTTATAGTTGCCTGTGACAATTTCATCAACTATTTTAGCCCTCAAAGCTAACATTATTTCCCCTCCAATTTCTATAGTTTTGACTCCATCTATACATTGTACTTATGTCTGTTATAAACTATCTCAAATATTTATAAGAGAGAATAGGGCAACCCATTCAAGCCCTTCCTGTCTCTCAAGAGCTATTCCGACACCCAATTCTTTTTCCCAATAAATTTTCCTACCTTGACCTTTATTGTTCCTCAGAATTCATTTTTTGACTTCAGGGAACATGAACTCAGAGCATCTGACATCTAGCTTTTCCCCTATAACATCTTGGAGGTCCCACTGAGATACTTCGAAGCCGTTTGCTTTTTTTTCATGGCACCTGTAAAATATTTTGACAGGATTATAATTTTGACCCACTCTGTACCTGCCTCATTGGGAACCCATTTGGGACCTCTCCTGTTTCTCAGAAGCTATTCCGAGTCTCCATTCCTTTCCCCAGTACATTTTCTTACTCTTTAAAGAGAGAGAAACAGTTTTGAAACATACTTTTACATTTTTATTCCTTAGCTCCATTTGTTCCAAACTTATTTGGAACTTATTTGGTCAATGAAGAAATCGAGGCACAGATGCTGTTTGCTTAAGGGGTAGCAATTCAGTTGCCGCCTTTTTTTTTGTTGTTGTTGTTTTTGTCTTTTTGAGACAGAGTCACCACTATGCAGTTTAGACTGGCCTTAGAGCTCACTTTGTAACCCATGCTGGTCTCATAACACATAACAATCCTTCTGCCTCAGCTTCCCAAGTGCTGGGATTATAGGCGTGTGCCACCACACCCAGCTCTCTGGCTGGCTTCTTGAAAGGCAGATATTTCAAATCTTGAATCAAACCAGCAAGTTCTGTTACACACATGAGTTGTGGTGGACCCCATGGGCATATAAAATTGAACTGAGTCATGATTATAGTTGAAAAATTCAGTTATCTATGTTTTTAACTTATGAGTACCTACTCTACCTCAAGGCAAACAAAGGGAATAAAGGAAGACCAGGTTACAGTACGATATGAACTGACTGAGGACCATTAAGGTTACCCTGAGATAACCTACATCTTCTGGTACCAGTAATGTCAGTTTCTAAGAGGCCTCAGGGATTGGAAAGATCTGTGGATTATGCAGTCCACAGCTAGGCTGGAATCCTACTAGGTAAAGGACTGTACCATCTGAAGAGGCCTCTTTCTCACATCACTCTGTACCTTGCCAAGCTAGTTTTTTTTTTTTTCCTCTTGCTTTTCCCATACTTTCTCACATTATTAACCCAGGGCAGAGGTACAAAAGTGACTTAAGTCACAATGTCCGGTTCAGCTAAAATTCTGAAAAACAGATTATCTAGGACTTGCAATGTGACCTTGACTAGTCCTCAAATGATCCATTAACTAAATAAATGCCTTTTATCATCACTAGGGAAGGATAATTAGTCATCATAAAGCACTTCAGTACAACTTCTACGTAAATGCTACACAATAAAGCTCATAAAGAACGAAGATTGGTAACATGGGGGCCAATCTACCAGCAAGTGGAAACTTACAACAGGGTCTTCCACATTCCTGGCAGAGACCTGCTTGTTTTAGTTAATGGAATATGAGTCTCACAAGTCATTAGCACTTGGCCTCACAAAAATACACATTAGCAACAGTCCATCTGAGAAGAAGGAAAAAGGGATATTTATTCCTGGTAGATGGCCAGTCAGATATCTCAGTTACTGGTTAGCCAGATGCACAATTACTATTTGAGTACCAACTACAATTCATGCAAGATACAATAAATACAGTACTGAACAAGAGTCCTGCCTTTCTGGGAGTTCACAATCTGCCACACAGACTTTGCTTTATCAGTCCTTGCACTGTCGAGAATATAGGTTAACTAAAAGTCAAGTAACAATAAAGAAGCCTAATACTCGGATGCAACTATATGAAAGATGGGGTAATAAGGGTGAGAGGAAGAGTTGGGAGAATTAAGCTATAAGGGTTTTCTCATTCTTTCCCCATCTCATCTGAGGTACTATCCTTAAACATTCTGCTTACAAGGACTATAACTGTTTCTCCAAAGGACAGTGGCGATCACAAACGGTTATTACTCTAGCAAAGTAGTCAGATGAACTGATGGCACTAAAAATAAAGTCAACAGGACTCCTTCCTATCAAGGGACCTTCGACTTTAAAGGCATTGTTAGCAGAAATCTTAATTTTGTGAGAAAACAGACAAAAAGCACACAATGATGACTTGCCTTTTCACTCTTGCATCTGATTTCTACAGTGTTAAATCAGCTGCCTTAAAGAAAAACAGCCATCTCTCCCACTTAAAACAGCTTGACTAGTTCAAGTGTAAGTGTCAAGAACTGTAACTATTCCTGCAAACCTTGTTTTGTTCAGTTTACAATCCCTGAATCCCACCAGACAATGCAGGCAGATAGTTTACAAACACTCACTGTCTTTGTATGGGAGGGAAATACTTGTTTGGGTTCTCACTGGGTTTAGAAAGGTCACCACTTCTTTACAAATGTTCTTTGGTCTACTGTTAACTGGGTGCCAGGTATGTGGAAAGTCAAAATGTGGGCGGTTGGCAGCAAATGATCAGAAAGCGATAGGATCCCAACTCTACCACTCAGAGAGCTAGTTAAAAATCTCCAGAGGTTGCCATTTCCAACTGAATTAGAAGGGTGTCCTTTGAGCTCAACCCACAGCACAATACAGGAAACTTTTTCTGTCTTAATAAGTACAGTGAAGAATGAGCAATCCTTCCCTACCACCCACCCCTCCAACCTACCCAAGCTCCTTTCTGGAGGAATGTCTAAGTGATCTATTCACATGATTCGAGGATCGATCTCCATCCATGACAGTGTCTGCAGTCACCAACCCCAATCTGTCCATTTCTTACACAGAAGCAACCGTAAGATCTTAGGTGAAAATCAGTTTGCTTTTCAATCTCGTGTTGCCCACCTGCATAAAAGAGCTGGTTTCACGCATTCTTTTTTTCTCTCGCCTCTAAGCTATCACGCAGTTGTGGAATAAAACGGTCACTGCTCCTAAAGAGCTGCCAGATTTACCCAATCACCTAAGGGAAGATTTTCTGTACACTCTCATCCCCTTGGCACGTCACAGGGTTAGATGAGTTGATTTGCCCCTTCCTACTCACGTCTTCAAGACCGTTCGTTCAGGAAAAGTCAGTCACAAATTTAAGGCCTGGCCCTGTCGGGTTTTAAAAAGATCCCGGAGAACTCGGGCAGAGGGACAAAGGAAAGCGAGGTCGGGGGTCCTCTTCAGCTCGGGATAGGCCAGGCACTGCTCACCCGCCACTTTAGTTGTCCTCGATCACCCCAAATCCTAGCCCCTGAAGTCCCGAACTGCGCGGGCCCGGGCAGAGGTTGCTCGCGCCCCTTCCGCGAGGCCGGAGCCCCGTACCCCGCCGCCACCCTGAGTCCCCGCACCTTCTTGGGCGCCTTGGTGACGGTGGCCATGAAGGAATACTTCTCGGCGTCCTCGATCTCCTTGGCCTGTTTCAGCTCCTCCCCGACCCCGGGTAGCGGCATCGCGTCAGGTATCGACATCCCCCGGCCGGCCAGGCCAGCGGCTGACCCGCCGCCCCCGCCTCTTTCCCTCCCAGGCGTCCGCCCGCCCGCTCGCGCGGCGCTCTCTGACACAAGCTTGCCCACTCCCCCGCCAGGCTCCGTGCAGAGCTGCGTGAGATTCTGAGGTGCTCGGGCCGGAGCCTTGTCTGCACCACAGCCCGAGACCGCCGGACAGCGACCAGCGTCCACCTAGGCACCAGAAGCGGCAGCGCGCAGCTCCGACCTGCCCGCGCCGCCACCTCCGCTGTACGCAAACACGCACGCAAAGTACGGGTAGAGGGCGGTGACGCCACGTCAAGTACTGGCACATCAAAGGATGGGGAAGAGGCGGGGAGAAATGGCGCTCTGTCATGACGTCACCACGTTGGGCTGGGTCTCAGGAGCCGCCCCTCCTCTTTTTACTCCCTAGGATAATGAAAGGTGAACCATACCCTTTGCACCACCTGGTGGCGCCATCTCCCCTGTCAGCCGTGATGGTTTCTGCAAGGATGCCGTGGAATTGAAGGTATTTGGGCTACTGAGTTTTCAGCAAGGCCTCAGAGGGCCACTAGAAGGATTCTTGGGAGCAAAGACCAAAGGCCCACACGACACGTCCTATAGCCATTCCTAGAAAAAGTCCCAGGTCTAAGACGGCCATTTACTGTCCCTGCCCCAGTAGGGTGAGGAGGGCAGAACAGATGCAGAGCAATCTGCTTTCTGCATCACCCCTTGTAGCCTCCAACATTGTCTCCTGGGCCTTCCCTGTTTACACGACTTTCAGGCTGCAGTGCCTCTGTTAGGAGGTCATTGGGAGAAGGCTGGTGGGTCAGAGGGTGAAGAGCCAGAGGCGGAGGGAAAAGACTAGCCAGATTCATCCTCATGCTCCTGCTCCAGAATCCCTTTAAGCATTAGCTGCTAAGTCCCAGGAGCCGTCCAGGGCATTTCTGGGCTGCTCACACACACTTCCTGCATCCTACTATGTGCAGTGTCTGTGCTAAGGCCCTGGACAGCAAAGGTACATGTGACATATTTTATATTTTGCAAGGCTTAGTTAAATTGAAGAGGCCAAGCCTCTTTGTAACCTAATGTCAGCTGAGGTTGCTTGTCCTTGGAGTCAAATGACATTGGCTCCAATTCCCATGTCCTGTGGAAAGTTCAGTGCCCTCCCTAGGAGTTCTGTGAATTACTAGAGGGAGGGGCTTAGATTTTCACTTTCACCTTTGACTCTACTTTTCTGCTTCATTTGGAATTTTATTCACTATTCTGGTCTTGTGACTGTTTCTGTAGCTCCTGTCTAAGCTCGGCCCCTTCTCCATTCAACCCCCACACCTATTCCAGAGCAACCAAAAAATGAGGCAGTAACATGTAGCAGAACTTTTAATGAAGGTTTGTGGATCACAGGGGAGAGGTTACGTCACACATCAAACAATTTAAAATCACATTTTTGGAATGTTCCAAAAGTTATTTTGGCAGTCTCACCACCCTGGGATTTCTCAATGGCTACACCAGCCCACAAAACTCCCTAGTCCATTGCCCATCTAGCTTCCTCTGGTTCCTTCCTTCCCTTCCCATCCTTTACCTCACCCTTCCCTTCTAGTGGGCTCTGAGAAACAAGATTCTTCTCTACTACGCAGAGCAAGTCAAATCTTCCCCAGTGCCTTTTCCCTAAATTGCACTCTAAGCCCACCATTTTATAACCAGGAACCCATCAGCTTTGAGTCAGTCTTGTCAAGAAAGAAGTTGTGGTTCGTACTGATATTTTCCTCTCACTGACTTATGTATGAAGTTCAGCAGGGTGTGAGATAGTCAGTTCTGGGACCCCAGATGTCTTCGTCAAAGAAAACTGTGTCCTAACTACTTAGGCTCTGTGAAGCGTTTTGTTTGGAAAGGGCCTGGAAGGGCACAAACTCTGCTGACCCTTTTTTGAACTATTAGGATTCTCTCCTCTGACCACTCTTTTGCGCAGACTTTCCTGTTGGAGGCATTCCCATGGCACAAGGGGCCGAGAGATAGAGATCAGAATACCAGATTCATTCATACAGATGCCAGACAATTCTTTGTCCCCATCTCCCAGCAGGAGCTCACAAACCACACCTGGGCCACTCAGGGATCTTCAGTGATTTCTTCCTTGTGGGTCCACTGGAACTGTGGTCAGAGCCCACAGATCATAGCTAGTGACAGAGCCTGTTGGAATGGAGGAAAAAAGTCCAAGTCTCTTGAACAGAAAAACAAGTGAGATAATAAATGTTACTATTATTTGTAGAAAACACAGATGTGTCTATTTGTCTTTTGGATTTAAATTTTTAAATTCCTATTGTCTGTCAGTCCCCAGTTTGCTGCACATTTTAGTACAGGTAGTGAGTGTTCTCTCCTGTTTCTCTGGATTCAGAAAATGAAGGGTTGCGCTAAGGCCAGGCCTACAGTACTCCTGTCACTAAGGAAGACAGTAACAGAGGAAGACTGAAAGGAGATAGAATCTTATTTAGCACTGTGGGTCAAGAAGGATATCAGCTGGCCAGACTCCACTTACCTGGGTGCCAGCCAGAGTGGAGAGAGATGAACTGGCCCAGGGGAGCTGGGGACACTCAGACTAAAGCAGGAAGGGAAACACCTTCTCCCCTGGTGGAAAGGAAGGAGGCTTCTGTGATTCACTTTAGACCAGTGCCAGGCATTCCTGGAAACTTGCCACTGCAGAAGATACGGGTGGCTGCCATCCCTCACCACAGGTAGACTAGAGATCAAAGAGTTCACCCAGCCAGGGAGTGTGGCAACATACCATCCATGGGAACCATTGCATGCGCATCTTCCCCAACCCGAAGATGGCTTTACATGGCCCAACCAAGGAGACCGCTGCTCATGGATGCATAGAATGATTTTTTTAGCTATCCACCCCCTCACAGTGTCTCAGTGTCTCTAGTAAGCTCACCTCTCCTGAAGAACACAGTTTCATATACAAATGAGACAACTCTTCAGGACCCAGTGTTTGAGAGGAGTAGGAAATCAAGGCCAGGAATGCCCGCTGTGTGTGACAGTGATATGTTCTCAAGAGGTCTGGAGGCCAGAGGGAATCCTGCTGTAGAAAGAAGTGGCCTGTGGGTAGAGATGAGTGAGAGATACTCTCACCAGAAATGTTGTAGATCTGAGATTTCACTTGTGGACTTGGTCTGGTTGATTAAATCTACTCTTCATCCACCCAAATATCTGTCCTAAATACCCATTCATTTATTCTTATGAAACATACAGTCATGTGCGCTATATGGCAATGTTTCCATCATCAACCAATTGGCTAGGTCCCATAAGACATGATGATGGAAGTAAAACAGCTCACATTGAATAGTGTGATATATGACTTACACGTTTACAAGGGTGCTGATATAAACACATCTGTGTTACGAGTGGCTACTGGGTCCAGCACAGGAAGGTGGTGCACAGGTTTGTAGCCTTGATGCAATGGGACATACCATGTAGGGTCTGTGTGCAGTAGATTGTACCCACTTGTTGTGTTTACATAATGATGAACCACTCTGGTGCAGTTCTCAGAATGTATCGCTTCCATGCAGTGATACATGACTGTCCTGAATGCTGAAGGCACCCTGTCAGAGGTTGCATAAAACAGGTAAGATGAAGCATTGATCTTTATCTTGGGGACAGTTGGTGGAGATTAGGGGTCCTGTGGGGCTGAGAGGATGACTAGGAAAAACTTCGTAGAGGAAGATGAGTCAGAAGACCCCAGGCTAAACAACGGCCTTAGAAAAGGTAGCGGAATCCAAACAGCTTAGTGCATCACAGGAGCCATTAGTACTTCAGTGTGGGGAGCGGTGGGGAGCGGTGGGGAGCAGCACAAGGCACATGAAGGCCACAGCAGAGCCAGCCCCTGTGGACCTTTGTGCACTTTTGTTAGTAGCAGTGGTGTCCACTGTGCTGGGAAGCACAGGAGGAGCAGAAGGTCTTTATGGAGGGGCCGTTGAGAAGCGAGGTCAGCTTGAGTCGTGTGGGGTTTGATGCGTCTGCACAGCACTGTCTCTCAGTCTCAGGGGAGGCTAGTTTGTGCCTTTGACACTGGTCTGCTCCCTGCCAGCCTGACACCTGGCTAGAGAAAGGCTGTGTTTGCCCTGGAGGCCATTCACCTCTTACCAGCAAAAAACCTGCAGTGATCATGGGTGACAAGAAGTATATGGAACAGATGACCAAAAGAGTGGTTCTTCCTCTGTCTCTACACAATGGACAAGCCCTCTCTGAAGAAGTGGAGGCTTCTTCTTGTGTCCCAAAAGGACTGTGTCATGCAGCTCTGGGAGGCAGTACTGACATGGTAATTGCATTGAACGATGTCCCCGGAGCTCCAAATGGATAACTGCCTGCTGCTTCTGAGGTACCTTGCTCCCTGACACCCTAGTCCAGCCTCTGCTCTTCCCTTTCTGCAGTTCCAGCAGGAAGGCACTCTTCTTACTGCCTATTTATTATTATCATATTTATAATTTTCTATTTATTATTCTTTTGAACATTATAGCAAAGAAAACCCCAGGAAGAGAAAAAAAATTCTCTTTTCCTCTCTCTAAGTTTGCTTGTGGTTCTAATTGATTTGCAGAAGCACATTTTTACATATCTTTGATCAGTGCACACCTGTCACTTTGTGTTTTGCTTTGTTCAAATTGCAGTATTTCAAAGACACATTACCACATGCAGAGATCGTTTTCGTACTTCTCACTGTCTGTGTCACCCAAGTGTTTCATCCAATCCTTTCGTAAGTTTATGTAGCAGTTTTTCTTTTGTTGGGCATTTGAGTTTTTTCCAACTCGGTGCAATAGACTTGAGTATGTGTGTTTGAGAGTAGGGGTGTGGGTGTGGTTGGCTTTCAAGCAAAACAGGCAAAGTTGGGTCACAGCAGAAGGCCCCGCCAGAGAACCAGAGCAGGAATAGGAGTAGCAGGGCCAGTTGTCCTGACTGTAAACAATGACTGGATAAAATAGCCCACTTGTAGGAGATCTGAGGTCTTATATGGGGGAGCTCAAGAACCTACAATAGCTAGATCTGGGGGACCACAGGGTATGGAGGAACCAGTGGATCTGGGTGGATGGAGATGTGGGCTGAAATCTTGACTCTGCTACTAACCTGGCTACTAGGATTCTGCACCTTTTTGGACCTCTGTCTCCTCATGCCACACAGAATGATAGCTCTTTACTGGGCCTGTAATGACCTAATCCACTCAGATAATAAGCATCAAAGAGCTTTGAGGAAGTTGCAAAGATTGTATATAAGTTACTAAAATGTGAGTTCCCACCTAAAAATCTGGATGGTAAAGGACTTACTGTTCAGAATTTGGAATTCTCTCTGTGCCCTGCCTTCCAGAATGATAGGAATAATCAGAAACCTGCTTGCTGCCAGAAAGGATGGTTTTTGCTGGAATTGAGTACTTGTTTGCACTTGGATCACGCTTTCTTGAGAAAGAAGGCTGAAACTTCCCCACCCATGGCAACTGCCACTGCCCTGATTCAACCTGGCCCTAGGGTCTGGCTGCTGTGTACTGCTCTGGAAACTTCCTCAAATGCTTTCTACTGGGTTGGACTAGAGATCCTGATATATCTTTCTTCAGTTCCCAAAGCTGCAGCCTATTAATGTTAAGGCTGGTAAGACTCAGTGACTGTAAACAACATTGAAAGAATCTGTTCTGATGACTCCTTGTACTTCTTTGTGTATTCTGTTCTATACCTATGAGTGTGTGTGTGTGTGTGTGTGTGTTCATTCGTGTGTGTGCACGTGTTTAGTTTACCATAAGAGCAGAAATTATGAAACTGACCTTGGACTTCAGCCTCTGGCTGCTCAGTTATTTTATTGAGCCTTGGCTCTGTGTCAGGAGCTGTGCTAGGTGCCAAGGATCCAGCAGGAAACAAGATAGCTGCAGTTCCTGTCCTCATGGGTCTTAGTGTCAAGAGCAGAATATTATCAGAAAATCTGTATCCCTTAATACCTTCTCAGAGATGGCAGCTCCTCCTCCTACATGCCATGTGCTGAGAGGTCCTTCTCATGAGCACACTGCATATTTCTTTCCTTATTCCTAAGACTCTGTCAGACTCCCGGGTGAAGAGAGGACAGCTGTCTATTGCTAGAGCGAAAGGCACTCAGGCTGGGTAGAACATGGCAGGCACAAGCAGCAATTTCCCAAAGCCCAGCCAGTCAGGTTTTTCTCCCTTTACCCCAACATTCCCCTTTGTGGCTGGTGTATTGGAGTCACAAGAGAGACAGTGGTCAACTGCTGATGGTATGGAGGCTGCTGCTGGGTGGGAGCCTGCCTTCCTCACCCTCTCTGGTGTGCCGGGCGGGCCTCATTGCATCACCCTTGGAGCCTCTACCCCTGGCTTTGCAGCCAGCTGGGCCCCTAGAGGAGGGACTCTCCCTGTTTTTCAACAAATCATTAACCATTTCACCATCCCAACCCTCTGTGCAGCCAACATGATTCCCAAGGCTCACCCTTGTTCCTCTCTGCCCTAATCTTAGAAACATCCCTTGTACTCCATGATGCTCAGGGTTCTGTCTGGGCAGCCTCTTAATAGCTGAAGTCTCCACCATCCCCAGTGTAAGCCTGGCCTCATCCCTGGGAAAAGAGTTAAACTCCCTGATCCCCACCCTCAGCATTTGTCCCATTCTGCAGCAGTGAGGACAGAGCTCTCCAGCCTCCAGCATGAGCTCATGCCACCTCCACACTCCAAACAAGAGTCCCGACAAAGGGTCAACACAGCCATTTAGGCCAAGAACTAGAGTGCAGCTCGAGCAGAGACCAGGAGTTTAGACATTGGCCTGTCCCCAAGGTCCCTCCAACCTTTTCCAGCAGACCTGTTTGGGCCTTTGTCCTCTTTATAGGAATGCAGGAGAGGAATGGGTGGAGCGAAGGCCCTAAAGGCCCAAGGGGCTTAGGAGAGTTGTAAGAACACAGTGTTTTCCTGTTCCTAAAGGGGCTGGACAAGGAAGCATCAGGGGGTGGCGGCATAGAGGCTATTCCAGTCAGTGAAGCCCAGGCCACATTCCTGCTCACGACTTTTATCTTCCAGCCATAGCATTCACCCCACCCATTCCAGGGCCTGAAATAGCCTGGGACTGCATCCAAGCCTAGGCCCCAATCCCAAGTTTAGTCCCACAAACATTTGGCTGCATCATAACTCTTTAAATCCTGAGCTAGGTCCTACGGGGATGCATAAATGAAGGCTGCCTTCAGGGAGCTTGTAAAATATACCCAAATGCCTGCTCTAGGTATAAGATGCCTGTGGAAGAAGACAGAAAGATGGCTTCCCATGAAATGAATGAGCAACCTGGTGAGGGAGAGTCATTTTGTTCAATCTTAAAGGATGATGTCTTGGTTACTTTTCTCTCATTGCTGAGACAAAACACCCGACTCCCAAAATGAGGAAGGAAAGATTTATTTAGCTCACTGTTTGTGAAGGTGTCAGTCCATAATCAGCTGGCTCCAAGGGAACGTGGCATGGCACTGGGGCAACACTTTGAGGCAGCAGCCAGAGCAAAAGGAGGGAGAGCAAGCCTCTTTTCCTCCCATATATGGTGCACAGGCCACCCCTCCCCTCCAGGGCAAGTGTAGCACTCACAAAATCTCTATGCCTTCCTCTTGCACAGGATGAAGACATTTACAAAGTAAGGATCCTGGTTTCCTGCTGAATCTCTCAGTAAAACTTCTAAACTTCTCAAGTTGACACAATGTATCAACCATAAGGGATGAGTAGGATTTCCACAGGCAAAAATGAGGTACACTCATTCTAGATGGAAGAACAAGAGCAAAATTACAGAGGCATGAAGTTTAGGGTATCTTCTTTAACATGCCCAGCAATTTGATTTGGCTGGAGGATATGACAGAATATGGAGTGTTTACAATTTCCATGGATGTGTGAATTGGTCTCGATTTCCTGAAGGTCAAGGACTGTCAAGTGACAAAGACTCATTGGTTCAGAATTTACAGGTCAATAAGTAGAGGCATCGAAACTCATTCATAGATATAAAACACAGTCATGATACAGCAAAGACCAGACTCAGGTTACGTCACCCTTGTCGGTCTTGGCCTAGTTCAGGTCCCTTAATCCTGCGGGCTTAACTCATGGAGCTGCCTGGCCAACAGACCTTCTACTTTGTTGGTGTGCTAAGAAGACATTTGGCTTCAGAGGTGAACAGCCGGTGGTCACAGATGAACACAGAGATTCTGCCATGTGACTTCCTCATGGTTTTGTTTACAAACAAGGAGTGAACAGCTCTATGACACTTGACAGGACAGAAACATCCCTATTCTTTGTTTTTCCAAATTTATTTAAATCTGGTCCCAAAGTCCATTTTCAGATGGTAAGAAGTCTAGTATCATTACTAGGGCTTCTTCCTTGGCTCATTGGTTTTATCAAACATAAAACACAATTAAAAACTCCAGCCAAGCATACAAAGTCTCGGTCTGATAG
>PVJX010013781.1:0-46529 GCA_004027295.1 Dolichotis patagonum
GTGACAATATGGACAACTATTTGGAAGAAAACAAGAGTCAATACGATAGAGAGTGAATATCTCTGATTGTCTAGTTTTGGAATTTATGCCTCTTACGTTGCTTTCTTGTGATCTGCTTTGTTCTGTTTAATTTTACCCTTTTGATATAATTGCATGTATATTTGAGTGGGTAAGATGGATGACCATATTACTGTTTTTGTCAGATCGTGGAGCAGAACTGTTAACAGTCTCACTGTTGGAATGTTTAACTTTGTAATTTGAACAACTATTTCCAAGAAGTCAGTATGTAATTTGTCAAGTAATAATTTCTTAGGTTTTTTTGTTTTTGTTCTTTTTCTTTTCTCCTTGGAATTCTGTATTGTGGCTATCCTTTATTCTGTTTTGTTTTGTTTTGTTTTTCTCTTTAAATAAAAATTTTTTAAAAAAAGGTTATCTTCAGTCTCAGGAAATAATTTCATTTTCTCATAGTAGGCTATGTTGAAGAACATTGTGTTAAAATGTATTCTATTATTTCATGACAATCTAAAATAAGCATAAATTCATGAACTCTAGTTTTCTGTTCATCATACAATGTATCACTTTTTTTTACACAAAGAAGGAGTGAGAAATAGCAGTTGTTTCTTTTAACATAATGCTCTCAAAGATCCTGAAGGCCAGAAGCGATTTAAATCTCCTTGTCTAACAGATTTGATTATGCTAAGAGTCTTCTGTCTGTAAAAATTGTTTTAGAGATACCAATTTTTTGTTTTGTGTCATTCAGTGCATGAACCAAATAATATAATGTAGGTCATCAGAAAGAAATGGAGTATATCAATCAATGAACCTATAATTTAAGTCCTGTAAGAGGATAAAAGTTTAAATAGCACATATCATTGCCCTCTGTAATCAATAACAACACAACTAGCAACATGAACTTCTCAATAAACAAAATATACATAATACCACTTTTTAATGATTTGAACTTTAATTAAAAGTACCTTCATTAATACTTTTGTCAAACTTCTAAGTAAGATGAGAAAATGTTTTTTCCTTTGGGATAATCATCACTGAGGTAAAGGATTAGGAATGGGGAGTGCTTGTAACAATGATAAAGACATAGAAAATAAGCTCAGCTTTGGATATGTGCTGAGATTCTGAGTACCTCACCCATATGGCGACATGCAACAGCACATGGTGAAAATATAGGGAGCTTTATGCTCGGGGAGAGATGGAAACTGGAGATACAGACTTGCTGGTATGCATTCTTCAGATTCTAGGGACCACAGCAAGAGCTATGGAACTGCATATGATTACACAGGAGGAGAGTAACCCACAGAGAAAGGCAGGGAAATTCTCAGATAGAGTGAGGAAAATAATGAGGGAAAGTTGGGAGGAGGAAGAGGCAAGAAGGGAGGAGAGACAGAGATTGTTATGAGGTCAGAGTAATCATTAAAATTACTGTTATTTGAGAAAGAGTGAGATGAAAAAGGAGGGAAAGAAGGAGAAGAAGAGGAGGGGAGGGAGGGAGAAAGAAAGCCTTGCTGTAGGTGGACAAGCATATGGGAAACACTAAACACTTCAATATGTTTGGAGGGAGAGGAGGAAAGAGTGTATTTGCTTGAGGGTAAAAGGTGATGCTGCATAGTATTTTTGGCTTGAAGCCAAGAAGCCAAGGGTGAAACAGTTTGCTTAGACATAAAACGTAAGTTTCAGTTGGAAAAGCCAAGTTCTAGATCAGGTGGGAAAGTATGATTTCAAAGGCCCAAGGTTTTGCCCAAGGTTTGATGCTGTTAATAGGGATCCTCGGGATGGGAGGGCAGCAAGCAGCCAAGTCAGGCAGAGGCAACTCGGTAACCGGAAGGCAGAGTCAGAGCCAAAAGGCAAGGGAAGAAGCTAAATGACACGTAACACGCTCGGTGGCTTAGGATCGTGTGGTTTTCCTCACCTAACCTCTCATCATTTTCCTCCTAAATACTTACTTGTAGGCTTACAAATAGCTCACTAATAAATAGGGATGGCAAGCAAAATTGAATGCAGTTTAGTTCCAAATGAGACACTTTGTTAATATGTTTTCCCTTTTCTGATCATTTCAATAAATCTTCATTTTATACCAGGCTTACTTCAACTTTCATTCTTACCTTTGGCTTTCAAAACACATATATCAGGTTAAATCTTTAACCAAATGTCAGTCTTTTGCTACTTTTCTAGTTAGTATATTACAATCATCATGAGATTTATTGATATTAATAAATTCTTTTAGTAGAGCATGGAAGAAATTATTTTATAATTATTAAACAAATTGAAGGCATTTTTTTCCTCAAAGTTGGCAAAGTAATGACTATTTTTCTATTTAAGTATGAATTATTACTGTGGCTTAGTATATTTGTATAGGAAATCTACGATTATAACAAAATGCAAACGGAAACAAAAAGTTTGGTGACAAGTGACAGTGAGCAAAGAATTGTAATATTAATTTTCAAAGTAGCCATGATAGCAGGTGTGATTGTGCACGTGCATAACCCCAGCACTCAGGAGACTAAGGCAGGAGGACCACTGTGAATTTGAGGCCAACCTGGGCTATATAAGTGAGTTCAAGGTTAGCCTGTACTACATAGTGAGACCTTGCCTCAAAAAAAAAAAAGCCACTATAAAATGTGCTAACTCCCCTGAAAGAATTACAGCATCTGTTTTGTCAACTTTTCAAGTTGATTAAATTTGTCTGCTATCTATTTGGTTCTGCATGTTTTTCTTGGGAAATTATCAAGCCCCAAGTCAAAATTATTCTCTTCAGATAAGGAAATGTTGAAAATGTCTCACTTCATAGAGAATTGCTCCAAGTCCAGGATGATAGATTACTATCCTAAGGAAAATAAAGTCAAAGAAGTAGGGGAGAAAAGTGTTTGAATTGGTAAAATCTTTCTAATAACTTTGAAAAAGTTGCCAATCAGAACAATTTTAGTTAGTTCTACCATTTTGTCACTTGCAAGAATGTTTCATATGTCAAAAGAAACAGCTAACTAAGTGGTTGATTAAGTAGTGTGCCCATGGATGATAGGGTCAGAATTACCAATGGGTAAATTTCTGGGCAGCTTCTAGGACCGAAGGGCAGTGCCCTAGAATAGACCAACTCACGCATCTCTGACCACCCACGCTGCCTGTCAGTCAGACTCCCAACCCATCAGAAGCACTGATCTACAGCACTTCACTTCCTGTGTATACGTCCTCTAATCTTGGTGTGCAGGCCTGGCCTTGACACGTCCCATATCGCAGCTGACTTGCTGCTTGGAATCAAGGGCCAACTCCAACAAGAAGAAGAAAGCAGGAAGCAAAAGACAAAAGGATGACAAGTGTGCTCATTGAGGCTGTCCCTCCAAGGTATGGAATCACCCAAGATGCCCGTCAGTGGATCTCATGTCTTATACCTAGATGTCCCTGCAATGCCTCGAGTGAGGTTTTATGAGGTCACTGGGTCATGAGAGCAGGATGCTCATGAGCTGATTTGTCCCCTGATCAGTTGTTCATAGTTAACTGTGATTTTGGGAGGTGAAGCCTGGTCAGAGGAGCTGGTCAGTCAGGGCATGGCCTGGAAGGCTCTATCTTTCTCCCTCTTCCTTTGATCTCTCTTTATTCTGCCTCCATGGCATAAGGTCTTTCTCTTCTGCCATGGCCCTCTGCCATGCTGCCCTCCTTTGGAAGCAGCCAACTATGGACTAAAACTTCTATAGACTGTGAGCCAAAATAACTTTTCCTCCTTAGCATTGTGGGTATTGGGTATTGTGTTTCAGTGATGAGAAAGTAACTAAGACAATGGAAAAATAGATAGATTAAATGTGGTGCATATATACAGAGAAATATTGTTCCATCATAAAAAGTGTGAAATCCTGCCAGTTACAGCAGTGTGGATGAAACTGGAGGAGATTATGTTAAGTGAAGTAAGTCAGGCACAGAAAGACAAGTAATGCATGTTCTCATTCATCTGTGGAAGCTGAACAATTCAATCTCATTCATAGAAGAAAAGAATGGAATGAGAGACTGGGAAAGGGGAAGTTAGTGGGGGAAGGGAGAGGTGGAAAAGAAGTAATAACTTGCAGTTAGATGGAAGGAAGTATTGACAGCTAGACAGGAAGAAATCATTTTGTTATTCAGAGCAGAATGGGGAAATATAGTATATAACAATTTATGATATACTTCAGAATAGCTAGAAAAGGTGAATTTTAAGCTTTACAACATAAAGAAAAGATAAAATGCTTGGAGATATTGAAATGCTTATTACCCTCATTTGGTCATTAAACATGGTATATACCTCTAAAATTACCACATAGTACTCTGATTTATGAACAAATATTATGTACACAGTAAAAATAAGAAATTAATACAACAAAAACTTAAAGGCTTTTCCTGAAGCCTATTCAAAAACTTCATATTGCAATGCTTAGCCAGAGGAGAACCTAGCAAATTGAGTATTTGGGCTTTCTAACTTTCACGGGAAAGGGGAACATGGGAGAACTGAGTTGTCCTCCCAACAGAGGGTCTTCCACGCTGGGACATATGAAGTGCTCCACAGTATAGATTATTTATCTGCTGTCTGTGACACACACACACACACACTTGTGCACACATGCATACGGACACACAAACACACACAGTTGCACATGCAGCACAGAGATACACACAGATACACACACTCATACAGACACATACATATACACATACACACACAGAACACACACTGTGTTTATTCAAATTACAACCTGATTTCAACCTGTGGTTTATTTCCTATTCCAGTTGGGCACCTTCCACCTTACTGATGCCTAAATTGTCTTTTAAGTAAAAATATTGTAAAAACACAAAACACACAGAAAAGTTGATAAAACATAAGTGAACAGTGTCACCCATTTTAGTAAATCCAACACACTTAAGTAAAAGAAACATCAGGTCACAGTGGAAGTATGTAACTGTTATATCACACTTTTATTTAAATGCCCTTTATTATATGCCCATGTAATTGATATGTGGATTTTGTAACCTACTTTATGGAATGAGTGACCTAACATCATAACACCTGGTATAGAATATATTTCAGCATTGTTTAGTCTTGTATGATCCATGAGACCATCCAGGTGAAAAGTGTCACAAAACAGTCTCTTTGGAGCTCTGTCACAGTGTTAGGAAGGTAGTTAACAGCAGGTCCTAGTGAATCCAGATGGATTTAAACTGAACTTTTACTGAGGATTATAGATTTAAAATAGGATAACATCTGTGAGGTGGCAGATGCCTGTAGGCCCAGCACTTGGCAGGCTGAGCCAGGAGGATCGTTGTGAGTTCAAGGCCAGCCTGAATTACATAGTGAGACCCAATCTCAAAAAACCACAACCACAACAACAAAAAGCAAAAAAATATGTGTAAGGTGTATTTAAGCATTTCGGAATCTCTATCATGCAGCTGTTGAAGATAGCAGAAAAAATCATTCCATGTTAAAATGATAGTTATGTCAAAAGGAAGGAGCCTGGGTGATGGGTTAACTTCAATAACAATAACTTAACTGATACACAGTGAATTCACAAGCACTTTCACTATTAGCATGTGGCGAAACCTCCCATAGATGGAAAAATGAGGCATAGAGAGATAAATCACTGCCTGGATTCATAAAGCTCATTATCTAGCCCTGTCTCCCTCACTTCCTCAAGCTCTCTCTCTCTCTCCTCTCTTCTCTAGTCCCAAGTAGAGTCCTGCTGTCTTCAGAAGCTTCTGGCTGGACCCCAGCTCTGGAACTAGGGATGGGCCGTGCCCTCTGCCTGCAGTGCAAGGCCTGAGATGTTCACAAGTTTCGTTTTTCTCGTTTCCTTCAATCTCTTTTCTCTACTTCTGTTCCAGCATAGCTTCCATCTTCCCTAACCATTCCTTGTGTTTCTTCTTTTTAAAATTTCTGAGAGTAGGAGAATCCCTTGGGTCAATTCCATTAATCCTCTAGGCCTCATCTTTTTCATCTATAAAAAAAGAAAAACCAATATACACTTCAGTTGCAAAAAGAGTTTGTGTTCTGTGTTTGTGTGTGTGTATGCACTTCCAGTAAGTGCTTGTGAATGTTTAACAACTGGCTTTCCAAACAGAGACAATTTCTGCTATTGCCAGATGAAGATCTGAGAACAAATTAGCAGACATACTATTATGCAGCATTTCCCTCACGCAGATATAATAGATGTAACCAACTGCAGAGCACAGATAATCGTAAAATGCAAAATACTGAGTGAACTATGAGTTTTAAGTGCTTATTACTTTGCTTTTAATAAAACTTATTTAGCTGTGTTTACATAATTTAATTTTAATAATAGCTAAAAGTTAGCCAAGTGTACTCTGCGTGTGTGTATTCATGCGTGTGCATTGTGTATTCAAATTCCACTACATAAATCAAAATCAGTGCTATTAACAGGAAAGAAGAGCCAGAAAATTGGCTTTATTTTCTCTAAACTTCTAGAAATTAAAGGAATTGCTGAAGTTTTTGAATGTGTTTTTTTTTTTTTTACCGAAAATGGTTGATCACAGGTTTAATTGTAGGACCATAGCAACAAGTTCCATCCTAAACACAGAAAATCTAAGACATGTTAAGATTATAAGAGAGTCTTAAGCATTATAAGAGAGTCTTAAGCAAGGAATCACAGAAATGTGTCTCCCATAAGCAATCTAGGACCTATCATTGCTGAGTGCTTAGTCTCAATAGATACCCAGTCTCTTTTCTGATACCTTACCCTGACAGATTTCCAAAAAGCATGTCACAGCATGTCCTCAAGCCATTACAGAACTAGACAAGCTTTCAATTGAGGTCAGGGTGACCTTCTACATCACCACTTGAATCCTAAAACTGTTAGCCCTCTTTAGCTGCATTAAAATCCCAGAGGGGGAATCTGATCAAAAAAGAAGAGAGATACACTACAGTTTTGGTTTCAGTGTTAAAACTAGAAGATAATATTTCTTCCATAAAGGAGTTGTTTTGTGGATGGAGAGCAAAAATAAAACTAGTTATCACCTTGCAAGAGACAAAGGCATCATGTGAAGTGTCTTGTCTTTTCCTATTTTCTGTTCACACCCAAGCCTCTATCCTTCCTTCCGCTGGAAAGCCTTAGGAGCTGAGTAGTGTCAGCAGCCACCAGTGCACCACTCAAGCTGAATGAATCAATTATTTGCAGAAGTCTTTACCTGCTGCCATGGAGTCTGGCCTTTGGCAACCCAAGTACATTTGAGAGTTTCTATAAGATCTCCACTTGGTGTGCTGTCTCTTGTTCTTTATGGAACACTCTATGTGACAAGTTAGGTCTAATTCATAGCTCTTAGTCTGAGTGGGTGTCACTTTTGCCTCATCTTTCTGCCAAAGCAGAATTTCTTGGGGACAGATGGCAATGAAATTTCTCTTCCTTTCAAAAATATACACTGGATGCCCTTGCAATTCAAAGTGAGATTCTAGGCTCTTAAAGGTGACAGTGTTTATACTTTATAACATTTAAACTTCCAACTTTTTTGATGAAAAAATTTCCATGAAGGCACTGTTTGTTATTTTTCCTAAATATGTTTTATATAGTTTTTACTGTTTCCTTCATTAGTTGTCAGTATTAAGGGTGACTTCACAAAAGCTTCAACCTGGACCTTCCATAGACTAGAAGGGATTCGCATTTTGTGAATGTTGCAGTGCCGTACCTAGAAATCCTTTCATGGCCCTGTACATGGCAGCCTGGGGAAGATGGAAAGACAGGGGTTCTTGGGAAAGGCAAACTGTCTCCCAAATCTTTCCTGACACTCAAAGGGAAGATGACATAATATATGCTCTCTCCATAATCTCCAGAAATCATTGTAAAGTTACTTTTGAGCACCATATGGGCAGACATCACTCAAAATTGCCCCAGGAAGAATATCAACAAGACTAAATGGCTCACTTCCCCATAATCCCAACCATATATGTTTGCAAAAGAAAAAATAGGTACAAATCAGAAAAGAAGGGACCTTTCCCTATCAAAGAGGAATGCAAATAAATAAGCATTCGCTTGACAAGTTGAGGGGTGCTGGCAAGAATTCAGCTTTAGGAACTCATTCTCCAGGGTCTTTCTACCTCAGCTCCTAAACGGTTTTCCCATGACAGCACTTGTCTTATGCTGAGGTGAAGCAAACTCTATCCCAAAAACTTCTTCCAGTGACTATGGTGTTTAAAGTTCCTTGTAACTTGAGTTAGCTCAAGGCTCTGAGAATCAAGCTTATAATTCAAATCTTAGTGGGACGGAATCTATATTATGACACTGTTAAGCTGTAGCACCTTATATAAACTAATTAACTAAATTCATTCTTCTTTCAGAGAACAAAGGGAACAGAAGGTATGCCAAGAAAACATAAGTTTTTTATTTTGAGAAGATGTGGAAAGAAAGTGGGAAGAGGGAGTGAGGAGGAGAGAGGGAGAGAGAGGGAGAAAGAGAGGGAGGGAGAGAAAGAGAGAGAAAGGCCTGTCTTGTCTCAGGGCATGTGAGGACAGGACATAGGGAAGCCTTACATACTGGGGCACAGTCTCTAAAATAAGGCACCCTATGAAGAGTTTCATTATTTTACAGACTGATCTTGAATCTAACGTGAAGGAAAGCAACACAGCACTTCTGAAAACAAACCTTCAGTGGAGACCTCTCATTCTGTGCTATCCACTCTCATTTTCCCTTGATATTTTCTCATCGTGAGGCAGTAGGATCTGATGCTGATATTCCTGGATGCTCTGCAGCCTTGGGAATGAGGTTTCTCATGAAGTCAATTTTCCTGGTCAATTTTCCTGTTTTTGCTTTTACCTTACAGAGATCCATCCTTGTTTCATTTACACAATTGTGGAATCCAAAGCTGAGTCAACATCATTCCGGCTTTCCATTCTCATTCCATAGTGTGTCCATTCACTGCCTTTATCTGTATCTCAGTTGCAGATCACTTAAAAATCTTAATTTTTATTCTAGATATCACCTTTAAGTCATAGTCCTGGACACAGACTCCAAATTCCCTACTTCCTGGACAGATCTGCCTGGGATCCTTACTAACCACATTTCTGTCTGCAGCTGTTCTTCTGTCTGTCCTCACAGTGCTGCTCTGTATTCACCTCTAGCAGGAACTGATGAAAGGCTCATCATCTGCCAAATCACCTAGACAGAACTTTAGGGATCTTCTTGGATACATGTCACTAAAGTAGGTGTCTTAGCTACTTCCTCATCACTGGGACAAAATGCCTGATAGCCAGAGCTTAAAGGACAAGAGATTTATTCTGGCTCTGTTTCAGTGCATGGTCGGGAGGCTCCAAGGCAGAATCAGGATGGCAGAGGGACAAAGGGAAGGAAAAGGTGCTCAGCCCCTAACGGCCAGGAAGCAGAAAGAGAAGGGAACTGCAAATAAGAATATACCCTTCCAGGTCACACCCACATTTCCACCCCGGCCCCAGGTCCTAATAGCACATCTATGGACAAACCCACTCATGAGTAGGGTATCTTCATGATCCAGTCACCTTCCTCACACATAAAGACTTTGGGAAACATTTTAGATCACAACCCTAATAGTAAGTAATATTTTCAAACACTTTACACACATGGAACTTTCAACTTTTAGAACCTACGTGTCCCTGAGAATGTTTATAATCACTAAGTCCTTCTTTTTCCCTCTGTATAGCAGGTTGGTTTTGGGCCAGACTCTCACCAAAAGCAGCAAAACATTCAGGCACCAATGGCTCATCAATCATTTTTTAAAAGTACAGCTTCAAACGAAGGACACTGGTGTCTAAACCCACCTATTACAAACACTTTGCATAAATGTACTATATGTCTAGGGCCAAGGGGTTGGTGAAGATGAAGAAAGAACCATGGACATCATCAGGGCTATGGCCCAAGTGAACTCTTCTGATGAGCAGACTGTACCTTTCAGGTTTCTTTCAAGCTACAGGTTCCTCTTCATGTCTTTGGAAGGCTCTGTCTTTCAGGACCTGATCCATGTGAAGCCTAATTCACAAAATTTCTGCCTGCATTCACTTTGGAGTTAGAAAAATTTCAGAGCTAGAATAGATTTCCCCCTCCTGATCTTTATACCTCTGAATCAGTCTCATATCACTGTTCTTATTTATTTACTTTCCTTCACCTCCAGATCATAAGCAACGTGAGGGGCAAGGTTGGGCTTGGTGATAATTTGGGATCTCCACTGTATAAGTGTGTATCACAATTATTGTGTGGATAAGTTAATACTTGAATGAACATCTTAAGAAAAAATATTTCTGATGCCTTGACTTTAAAGAAAAAGAAATGAAGATATGTTGATATTTAAAGGCTCAATTCCAAATAACAATTTTTCGTTAAAGAAAAATAGAAGCAGAGAGTCATGGCTTCAAAGAGTCCATATTTCAGATGGGTGAGGTGGGGGAGGGAGAGCTTGGTAATTGTGTTGAAAAGAACTCCAGATCCTGTTTTCAACTGAAAACAAATTTTGTATCAAGAGTCACGGAGTCCTACAACAGAGCTATGACTCAAACACTTTTCAGAAGTGATGTTTGTAGAAATTATACTCCCAAGACTATAAAAAAATAAGAACTTGTTTTTACATGAGAATAATATAACTGAGAATTTCCAGAAACCTGCTAGGTGCAGTGGAAACTTATGCCAGACACATCTTTGCACACATCTCTAGTTTAATTTTCAAGATCTATAAGTGAAGGCAATCCTTTCGAGACTACCTAATAAGAGACCTCAAAGAAATAAGCTCGAAGAAAAATATTTGAATAGAAGGCTACAGAATATATTACCATTTCAGAGATGATTGACATTCCATTTATATTTAACTACATGTTATAGTAGTAATCCCCAGCAATGGATAGCATTACTATGTGGGAAACTCAGAGGTTACAGGAAATATAATTAACCTTAGATCAAGTCGAAGCTGGCATCTGAAAGCCTTCTAGGAATCAAGCAGGGTATGACTCAATCAAGCTGTTGGCAGATAGATAACAGCCAGGCAATTTAGAAGATGCTTAGAAAAAAAAGACCAAGGCAAGCTTGCTCTACTGCATCAGTAGAGTGCTCTGAAAAATTAAAGTACAATGGCTTGAATATAGGTGGTGATGCCCACAGGGTCACATGTTAAAAGCCTGGTCCATACGGTCTATGGACCTTTAAGAGACGTGGCCTAGCAGGTAGTCCTTAGATCATAGTGGGGCATGCCTGAAGAGGATTATGGGACCCTCGTCTATCCTCTCTGTTTCTGGCTTGTGTTGGGTACACACTTCCCTTATGAGACACCCTCACCAGAGGAAGGCAGTTGCCTAATCTTGGATTTCCAGAACCATGAGCTACAATACATTTCTTTACTTATTTTTGGCAGAGCTGAAGATCCGGCCCAGGGTGTTTCGCATACTGAACAAGCACTGTATCACTGAGCTTTGCCTCCAACCTCTTAAGTAGCTTACATTAGATATTTCAGTACAGCGAAACAAAATTGATCAGTTTGGGGAGGGGAGAGCTGCTTTGTACCTGTGCTCTGTACTGCAGGCATCCTCTCTCAACCCTACTACAGTCTATAAGCCTCCTGCTTTGTCTACTGCAGGTACACATATCTCTAGCCTCTCAGCAGCAGGCATATGCATACCCTGTTCTCTTTACTGTACCACACACAGTCTCTGTTCTTTCTACTGAAGACGTACATATCCCTTGTTCTTTCTACCAAAATCTTACACAGTCCCCCCCATCTCCACTACAGGCATACAAAATCCCAGTCAACTCTTCTTTGTCAGCATGTCCTCAGTTTCTCAGCACAATGGCAATGTCATTTCATCTTACATATGCAGGATATTTGGGAATTACATAAGAACATCGGTCAGACCCTCTACTCTTAGTGCTTCCATTAGAACTAATGTTATTTATTTACTCAACAATTCTTCAAATATTATCTCTCCTGAAGATACTGCACTAACTTCCTGAGGATATGAAGTATGCTCTGTGCCTGGTCAATCTCATTGTTTAGCAACTGAAGTGTGAATCAAATTGGTAAACACATAAATATTTTTAAAACATAAAACTTTGCCAAGAACATCAGCCTGTATTTTTATTAAATACCAAAATAACAAAGCAGGCAATCTACACCATATGTTACCCATAGGTGAGTCAGTCAAGGTGGCAAGAGAACAGATTCAGAGTGTACTAAAACTGTGAGACAATTTTCAGAGAAAGAGGAAAACACAAGAGCTGATGGAGGTTGCAAAGAAGTGGATATAAATTATTGAATCTTTTAGCATTAGTAATGGAGATAAATAGGGCTAAAGAAGAGGGAGAAAAATGTGGATTCATAGACTGATGGTCTTGTCAAAGGAGAAATGTTGCTGGTAGAAGAAAATAAGCAGGGAAATTAGGACAGAATGTTTGAGCAGAGCATAGGACACATATGACTGTTATGTTGCAGGTGGTGATATTTCTAGTCACAACTGGATCTAAGGTAGACACTTAGAAAACTGTGGTTAAAGTTGAGTGCATAAAATGGAAATGAAAATATCAAGGAAATAAGAAACCAGAGTAATGAGAGACAGGACACAGGCACACTGTGCTTCTGTGCTTCGGGAAAGTTGTTCATAAAGGTATTTGCAGAAAGTCAGCATTTCATCTTTCTTTAAGACAACACTACCCAAATCTTATACTTGTCTTGCTCTGTTCTTCTATGTATCAAATTTCAATAAGGGAATCAGAACAATAGCTTATGAGATTCCCTGAGTGGCATTTCCTCTCACTCCCATTCTTTTTTTTATTGCACATTTTAATCTTTTTATTTCCTGTGACATTCACATTCTCAAACCTCCAGCCCATTTCCTACTTAATACAATCTGCTTACAACTCAGCCTCCACCACCCAGAGAGCTTTGCTCTTCTGGATCCAATATGTGGCTTCTATAACCATCAGGTATGTGTTACAAATATTAAGTCATTAACAAGAATCCACAGCTCATTTTCCAAGGTGACCATGTCAGTGGACCATGTTTAAAAAATCAAACTCTAGGAAAAGGAAAGTGAGAATGTCGTGTTACCTGCTGGGAATACTTTCATATTTATAAATTTTTCAAGCTGTTTAGTACTACGCATATCTCTATAACTGTGTTTACATCAAAGATATTCAGGTCATTAATGATTTTTCCATTAAATTGCAAGATATTCATCTGCCCAGGTAAATTGCTCTTAAATGATTAGGCATTTTTCCACACCAGGACTTAAATGCATTTAAATCCAACTTGATAATTTCAAACTTAATCATATTTATCACTGAAAATTTGAAGTTGCAATGAACCCTAACTGTAATCTCATCACTGCCAGAGATAAACTCTCATAACATTTGCCTTATTTTTCTGTTACCCAATGTGCAAAAGAAAACTGGCTCTCACTATTAAGCTAAGACTTTAGCAGTATATGGTACATGGAAGATTATGAATCAAATTTGTAGAATGAATGAAAATAATATAAATATTATTTTATATTCTACTTTAAAAGTCTTTATCTTTTAAATTAGAGTATAATAAAAGGAAAATATACAAAGTATAAAAATATAAAAAAAAACAATAATTTCAAAAAGAATCAGATAAAAGAAGTTTTTTTTCACTTGGTATTGCCATTCTCTGGAAGGAGTCTTAGTAAAATGTCCAGGAAATTCAGTGAAAGAGAGGAGGGTAAGGCCGATGTAAATGTGAAGATGCAGTTGAGAATCAGTAGTATTATTCTATGTGTTGTTTAGGAATTTCCTTTTTCCACTTAACATTTCTTAAATATCATTCCACTGTTGCATGTATAAATTAATTTCTTTCTTTATAAAGGTCCTGTATAGATTGTTGTATAATTTAATTGCTAAATCAATAGATCTTTACATCATGTCCAGATTTTATGCTGTGCAAAGCAATCCTCTAATAAATACTACTGCATCTCCTAATTTATTGAACATCTGTATACTATGCAATGAGCCAGACTCTCAGGATTTAACCATTAACAAAACAGCTAAAGCCTCTAACCTATGGAGATGGAGACATTAATAAGCCATCTAAAATATTTAACCTCAGAGGATTCATGAACTACTAGATTTACTAGAGGACTCTGATAAGCAAGAAAACAAAAATTAATACACCATCTCAAATTTCAACTTCTACTAAGAAAGAAGAAATGGGAAAGCAGGAGAAAGTGACCAATATTGGATGGGCATGCATATATCTCTGAAAATGTAACTAGTAGGGTGGGAGCTAAAGCATGAAAAGGAACCAGGTTCCAAAGACACTAGAGAAATTAATGTGAAGAGAACAGTAAATGCAGTACTCCCACAGGAGATCTTGTTTCCAGGAAACTGAAGGACAACAAATGTGGCTACGGTATGGAGGGTACAGTTCAAGGTTAGGTTGGAGAGGTAGATGAGAGATGTTGCAGGGTACTCATGGAAAAATTGCACTTTTATTCCAAATATGTTGCAAAACTATCAAAGAGTAGTAAGTGTATAGTGGTGTGATCAGAAGTTCATTTTTAAAAGATTCTTCTCACTACTATGGTGGAATCCAATTGGGGAGAGGCCAACAAGTAGCCTTGTTCTGGGTTTTTATGGCTGTGTGGTACTTAGTCTGGAAAAGGGAAGTGGAAATGGAAAGAAATTAAAAAATGCAAAGTTCAGTCAAAATGCGGTGATGGATATGGAGGTACACTGTCAAAGAACTTTTGGACTGTGGGCAACTAGGTGATAACTTTTTTGAGATGGGAGTAAGTGGGTGAGTCATGGATTAGAGGAAATTTAGAATTATACCTTTAGTATGCCAATTTTGAGTTTGCCTCTTAGACACCCAAGGGAAGATGCCAAGTAAGCACCTGTGTATGTGAACTTCAGTATAGTGTTTTGTGTTAGATGTAAAATACAGAATAAAGATTCATCAGTCTATGAATGATTGAATATTATCCAAAGAGAGGTTAATAAAACTGCATAGGGAAAGTAGGTTAGCAGAAGCACACCATCCTGTATAGATCATTCACAGAAGGTTATTTTAGCTAAAAAGGAAGAAAAAAAGGTTGTGAATTGATACTTCAGTCAAATGTTACACAGAGGAATATTAAAACCTGTTAGACTCAAAAATTTGCAAGCCACAGGAAAAATAGCCCAGATTGGAATGGGCTAAGCAGTTACTGGCAAGAAGTATATGAAGGAAATTCTTAGAAAAAGATAGTCTTCTGAAATATTACACCTGGAGAGACAAAACCAATTCTTAGCTGTTGCTTACAACACTAATAGTTTTAAAATAGGAAATTGTAGGTCACATTTGCACATTAATGTGAAAAATCCAATGTGATGAGGAGGAATAACCAGTTGAACTACTGAATCTAGAGGTTAGAGAATATAACATTCAGAGTACAGAGATTGTCTTTGCCTTCCTCCAGGGAAGAGGAAACAAAAAAAGAGAAAATAAAATTCAGCTGCTGACTGGAATATGGATTGATGCTAAGATGTCAGCAATCTTCCCTTTGATGATTGCCATTTTTTCAGGAAAGTACTAAGCAAGTCATGATTCCACAGTGCAGCCAGTCACGCACATGAGGGAAGAGGTAAGTCTGAGGAGGAATGGCATGATGAAAAAGGTTCAGCTGGCAATGGAAAAGAATGCTTGCTAAAACTTCCAACCTGTCTTTTACTTCCATTTAAAGTTGGGGCTCATACACCTCTAACGACATGAATCTGAGAGTGGTAACTGTCATGGGCAACTCTCATAGACGGCTGTGTTCATCCCAGGACGTGGTTATCAAAGTGTGTTCTTTCAGTCAGTACCACATCTAGTAATTTATTAGAAATGTGAATTCTTGTGCATCAACCCAGATCTAACTATATCATAAAGTTTGAGAGTTAGGCCCATTATAATCTGATTCAACATGCCCTCCACTTGGTTCAAATACATCTGAAAGTTTGAGAATCACGAGCTTAAGGAGAAATATTTCTTTAGTAGGTAAATGCAAATGAAGGAAAGAAACATAAAAGAAAATGTATTTGCAAGAATATGATTATGTAGGGAGGGGAAGGGAAAAAGAATGAAGATATTTTATATACTTGTAGCAACTCCTCGTGAAGTATACTATAAACATGTACGAGGGAAAAAATAAAAGTTGGAAAAACAAGAATATGGGTATGAAGATCCTTGGAATCAGAACTAGATAACCAGAAGAGACATCCTCTATAAATAATATGACTCTTGTTAGAAAAAATTCATGTTTAAAAGTAATATTGAATAAACATATACGAATGTTAAATTGTGGCACATTGAGAATGACCTTCTGAGGTAACTTTATATTCCTGTCTGTAACACACACAAAAAGAATTCTACTACAGACTGTATATTTGACCAATTATTTTTTCTTTGTTGTCTGTTAGATAGGTGAAAGTGGTATCTTTTGGCTGTTGCTTTTAGTTATTCATATTCTTAAATTATTTATCTTATTAGTACATGTTTGCAGCACATACTTATATTCCTTGTGTGAAGTTTGTACACGTACACAACACTTCTTAACTTCTTTTTTCATCTCCACTTTTATATCTTGATCCCTTTCTGTTTAAGAAAATCTATCTCCCTATGTCCTATTATCTTTTACTTTGATCTTTATGTAACCTTTGGGCTTCTCATATAAGAGAAATCATGTGACATTTGAGCTCATTTGTCTAATTTACTTCACTTAATATTATGATCTCAATATTCTTTTAATATTATGATCAATTTCCCTACAAATGACTAAGCTTATTTTCCCTATGGCAAAGTTGTACTTCATCATGTGTAAATATCACATTTTCTTTATCCATTCATCTGTTGATGGACATACAGGCTACTTCTAAGATTTCACTATTACAAACTGTGTTGTTTTAAACATGGGTATGCATAGATCACTGTGACGTTATATTTTTAACTTTCAGGAAGAGAACTGCAAGGGGAATGGTGGGGTAAAATGGAATTTCTAGTTTTTGTTTCATGAGAAATCTCCACGATCATTTCCTCAGTGTCTGTACTAGTTTACATTTCTACCAACGATATAGAAAGGTTCCTTCATCCCCACAGCATTGCACTTATGACTGTACAATAGAATGTGCAGAAGATGGGAATACTTCAAATGACATATGAGAAAATGGGCAGAAGAATTTTAACTAGAACATAAAATAAGTCTATAGTATGACAATAGCTCAATTAATAACAATGGGTGTCCCATTTAATGTCTGTGAGATTCCCATTCAATTCAGTCTCGGGAAGGTTCCTATGGGTTTTCTATTTAGGTCTAAACACCACAAACGCACACACACACACACACAGAGAGAGAGAGAGAGAGAGAGAGAGAGAAAGAGAGAGAGAGAGAGAGAGAGAGAATTATAATCTGAGACTGTCCCCCAGTGATAAAGTGCCATTCTGAGGGGCCAGTGAATATCAGTGAAGAATTGTTTGGGTAATACTTGACCTAACAGGGACTTCCATGGAGGGAAGAAAATAAAATGAGAGACTTTGCATGGTACTCATAAAGAAATATTTGGATAGTTAACAAATGAAAGACAGTGTAGACTTCACGATCATAAATGCTCCATAAAAATTCAAGGGTAGAATTTATGAGATTATTCTTATCATAATTTATAAGACTACCTTACCATTAAATGAAACCGTCTTCCCAAGTCCTCCTGGGCTTCCTGGCTCAGGTTGGATAACACCAGCTCAGAGCCAGCACCACAATCTGTATCGTCTCTGTGACAGCTGCAGTGCTCGGAGGGTTCTAAGCTCCATTTTCATAGATAACTCACTTTATCTGCTTCTTTCATTTAAATTTCTAACATAGTCCATTTTCCCAACCAAATGATTCGAATTTCACTCTAAGCATAAAGGTCACTTTCATTTTTAAACTTTCAGTTTATTATCCAAAACTTATATTAACATTCATGACTAGTAAGTGATGCTTAACATCTTTTTGAACTTCATGCCTTCAGGATGGCAAGAAGAATGCATTCAGAGACTTTTCACTGTAGTAGAACGAGCTTTGACAGAACGATAAATATAACCAGCAAGAAATGACTGCATAACACAAGACCTACTGTTTGAATTTGTAATAACCCAGTTCATTGCAGTTCTTTCAGTAGATTTACTCCCAACTTATTCATGGCTGATGAAATGACTGACTGTGGCCTATCAACCTTGGAATGCTCTACAATCTACTTTCCAAGAAGTAAATCTTAAATCTTAAATGTTTTCCTGATGTAAACTGCTCTTCTCCTAAAGAGATTGAACCAACACCACAAACATGACTAACTGGGTTGTCTTGTCAATAACCCCCCCTTCCACTAAGAAGGCAGAGGCTGTCATGTTCCCGGCTCCAGATGTACAGTGTCATAGTTTAGATCCATGATGTCTTCATAAAATGTCTTTTGTTCAGAAGGTGATGAAATCATGGAGTACCACGTTAATCAGCAGATTCATCCATTGATGAGGTCAGTAATTAATGAATGTATTGTTAGGAGGTAGAATGTGGGTGGAGGTCACCAGCTTTAACTCCTTCTCCAGATCCTTCTTTCTCTCTCAACTTTGTCACTCTCCCTTCTCTTTCTGCCACGGAATGAGTAGCTGTTCTTTGCTAGGTCCTTCTATCATGCTGCTTTTGCCTAGGAACAAATTAGCTTTAGACTGGACCCACTGGGAACCCTGAGCCAAATGAGCATGACTAAGACTACAGGAGAGAGCTGGAGAAGTATTCTCATTGTAGTTCACATAGGTAAAGGGGTATCTGTTTATCTAGCTCACTCTTAGTAACTTTTATTTTTACAGTACAATATGGAATCAGTAGGGAAGATGAAACATGAACCAAAGTTGCCTATTTTAATATTACTATGCTCCTTATAGGAAAGCAAATCACGAAAACCCTCTGTAGAATCTCTGTCAGGAAATCTCTGCAACTGGGGAGAAGAAAAGGGACACTAAATAGAAATGTTAACCTGTCATGGGGGAAAGTATCAGCCATAGTCCAATATGTGCATTTGTATATAAAGATATATAAATATATTTACATAAGCATCTATATTTATATGAACAGATATATATTCATATTTTATAGCTATTTCATATTTTTCTCAAGTGAATATGAAACTCTCTAAGAAGTTTGTTGTCTAAAAATTTCTTTTGTCTAAATATCTTGTTCTTATGGAACTATAAAATTTAAATACAGTGGTACCTGAGAACTTAATTTGTTTTACTATTTTGGAAAAGAAGGCTGTGTTTGTGTTTGTGTTTGTGTTTGTGTTTGTATTTGTGTTTGTGTGGGAAAGATGGCCATGGTTGTGTTTGTCACCGGATGTAAAGTTTGAAAAAAAAGTCAAAATTTTGCCTCTGTTTGTGAACCAAATTGTTTGCAAACAAAAACATTCATGAACTCAGACACCACCATAGATACCACTGTAACTGCTATTAATAAGTACTCATGACAACATTTTATTTTACTCATTTAATTCTTTACATTCCTGCTAACATTTACATTAAATATATTACAATATAAACACGTACTTCAACATTCTGCTGTTATAGAGCTGTCTAATAAACTTTATATTTATACAACATGTAAGCAAACTATTTCTGCCAGTTAGA
Source organism: Dolichotis patagonum (assembly GCA_004027295.1). Classification (NCBI taxonomy): domain Eukaryota; kingdom Metazoa; phylum Chordata; class Mammalia; order Rodentia; family Caviidae; genus Dolichotis; species Dolichotis patagonum. Next base: position 19,615 of record PVJX010013781.1, read on the forward strand.
AAAACTAAAATTTCTCTTGCTCTCTCTATCCCCATTGTGATTTCATATTCATTTTAATTAAATGTGGTACCAATAACATTTGTAATTCAGAATTTGAGTATAATAAAACCTTATTAATTCAGACTAGTACAGAAGGCCAGTATGAATTAAAGTAACTCTATTCTGAATAGCTTGATATAAATTAAAATTAATTCCACATATGAGAGCACCTCGAGCCAACGACCACCAAAACACCCTGAAGAAGAGCTGAGAGTTTGTGTCTGCTGCCTTAGAAGGGAGCATGAGCTCAGGGAGCAGGACCGAGGCAAGGGACAAGAAAAAGATTCTGTATGAAAAAGCTCTATGTGGGGCTGGGGATTTAGCTCAGTGGCATAAGTGTGAGGTCATGAGTTTGATCCCTGCTATCAACAAAACAAAACAAAACAAAAAATTTGAATTCAATGAAAAAGCTTTATGGTGCTGGCTACCACTAAGAAGGGCTGGTTGTGTCAATGAAATCATTTTTTGGGAAGCCAGTACAGTTTCTTAAGACAGCCAGTTAAGAAGAGAAAGGAGCAAGTAGGTTTTGCAGTTTGCTTCCCATTGGTCAAAAAGATTTACCCTATAGGACACGAGTTTCCTGTGTTTCTAGGTAGTGCCTTTCTGTGCAGTAAGTGGGCTCTCATCATGGAGTCGCACTCTTTCACAATAGGGGCAACTCGGCGGAAGAAGGGAGGAAGTAGGCTTGGGTGCAAGGTGAGACACAGTTAGGTTGGACCTGGGAGAAGATGCCTGGAGGCTTTTCAATGTGTTGTGCCCCTTTGATAATAGGACAGGGCAAGCAGGGGCAAGAGGATCCAAAGGGCATATCCACAGTGCTCCATGCAGACACCACTGTGAATACAGGAGGAGGGGGCCCGTGTGTCCATGCAGCTACTTTTCTATGCACTGAAAGTGTCTACAATTTACCTCAGAAGTGATTAACATCAGTTACCCACCAGAAAGAGTAATTTCATAAAGGATGGGGGGAAGGATACTCATACTTCGTATTTTGATTATTAAGAATGTGTTTCCTCTTCAAATAACTAAACAATTTTAAAAATTAATACTATTAAAAGAAAAAAACATTTAAACACATATTTAGATCATAAAGACGAAAAAAAGCCTTGGTAAGTAAGTGTTAAAGAGGAGTGGGAAAATTTATGTAACTGTGCTAACTTCCCCCACTTTTTTCAGAGTAGGAATTGAAGAGATTCTGTATCCATCAAGAAAGAGAGATGTCAAAATATTGTTTAAAGCTACCAACAGAAAGAATAGGATTAGAAAGGGGGAGCATCTCTTCAGTACTGTTTGATATTTTAAGCATGTGATTGCATTATTCATATTAAAACCACTGTTTAGAAAAAAGGGGAAAAAATAGAAGTACCAAACCATGTCTAAAGTGGAAGTAAATACAGAGCCCCAAACATGTTATACCTAAAAGATGTTAATCTAAAAGAAAAATCACCACAAAATTTAAGAGACTATTATCTGAAGGTTATCCAAAGCTTTGTGAAACATGCAATTAAGGACCAAAATAAACAAATGAAAATATCAAGTGGTTGTAACACAGAACATTGCCAGTGATATAAAAGCAAACACTGCATGAATTCAGGTCAGTTTTGAAATGTAGGTTTACTAGAAATTGACATCTACAATTAACGGCTGCGGTTGCCTGAAACTACAAAACCTTTTCAACAGAAAATCAGTGACCACTTGCTACGCCCTAACCTAGCTGGCACGAAGTCATATGCAAAGGCACATCTGAGCAGGCATCTGAGGACTGCCAAGTGCAATCCTCTACCAGTGCTCTTGGGCAATAGCAGCTTTCCTGAGAACGGATAGCAACAATTAAGGGCTCCTTACATGGAAAGTGAGCTAGTCTACATGCAAATAATTAGAATGACTTCCTAAGAGCACACAGAAAAAAAAAGAGGAATGTTCTAAGGAAAAAACTATCAGCCTCCTAAATAGACCACCTCTGAAACAAAGGCACACCAAACGGATATTGGAAAAGCTGATGTAATCTAGCACTTATGATATATCTAAACCAATTTCTAGTCAAACATGATGCAATTAGATACCTGCATTAAAGTATCAACTGTAAGAGAAAAATTACCTGCCAATAAACATTGTCTGGGAAAAAGTAAAATTCAAATCAAATGCGAACATAGTTCAGAAACCAATAATCCTTTCTTCAGTTGAGCATGTCTTTTTTTTGTAAGTCTAGAATTGAAATTCAGAAACCTTTTCAAAAAACCATCCCCCCAAGTCTGAAACACAGCAGCTGCAGGAGCTCAATATCTTGGCAGTATATAAGTAAAAAAGGCAAATGCTAATGACAATGATCTACCGATCTAATCCTAAATATAACCCCTGATGGCTACCTACAAAGACTGGGGTCCTGACTCTTGGAGGTGGGGGTGGGGGTTCTTCTAGTACCAGCCACTCACAGGTGATCTATGAACCACAGCACCATCATCTCTTGGGTTAGACATGCAGAAATTCAGCCACCAATGGAGAGTTGCTGCATCAGAATATGCATTTCCTCAAGACCTTCAGTGAGTCCTGTGGTTAATGAAGTTTGAAAAGTACTGCCAGTTTCCTTATCGTGGCCCCATAGTCACTTGGTAGTGCTTATATAAAGTACACACTTTCAAGAGCTTTCTTAGACTTACTGAATCTCCAGGGATCAGATGTGTAGATATGTTAACCAATATTTTGACATAATCGTTCAAATTAAGTCCAGAGGATAGACACACACACACACACACACACACACACACACACACACTCACTCACGCACACACATCAATGGAATAGAAATGAGAGCTCATTTAAAAAAAAACAAATATCTATGGTTAATTGATTTTTTAAAGAAAAGTACCAGGACAATCCAATGGGGAAATCATATTATCTATCAAATGTGGAGGGACAATGAAATGCCCACATGCAAAAGAATCAATTTGACCACCATCACCTCGTGCCACATATGTAACATTTAACTGAAAATAGATTAAAGTGTAAATATAAGAACTAAATTTATAAAATAGAAAAAAACACAGCAGTAAATCTGAATGCCTTCAAATCTGTCAGTAGTTTCATAGGGAAGTCACATAAAATCCAAGCACGCAAATTAAAAACAGATAAATCTTATTTTGTCAAAATTAAAAACTTTTATGTAAAGTCATGACCCCAAAAGTGAGGAAAGCCCATGATATGAGTGAAAACATTGCAAATCATCTATCTGATAATGGCATAGCTTCAGAATCTACAAGGAACTCTTACAATTCAGTGAGACAAGGCTGAAGTGATATACTTTAAGTGTAGCCAACAAGACCAGTCATTGAGTCAGCCTCCCATTTCACAGTAGGCTGGAGTCCTAATTCTCCCTAATTTCTTACAAAAGTAAGGATGTGGGTGTGAACAGTAAATATACATAGCAGTCTTTTGAAAATATTGGTAGGGTAAGAAACTGCTGAGTTCAGGTTATTAATACCAACAGTTATGAGCTGTAGTACTTTGGGCAGGGCATTTAATTTCACCTAGCAATATTTTCTTCCATTTATGTTCTAGAACCAAATCCTACCCCACAAAGCTACAACAAAGTGTGAGTGAATTCAGCTTGTTATAAGCAGAAAAGAGCTATGAGACATTTAGTTATGATCATTACTCATATTATCAGAGAACAATGTGGTCAAATTAATTTATTTTATCTCAGATTTGCTCAAGTTCCTGTATCCCCCTTTTTTCCCTTCAAAACACAAGGCAGAGCATCTTGTATCTTTCAAAGTCTAAGAAGACAGGCACCTTTTGTCCAGTCTGGGACAGAGGGCACAGTCCCATCTCCCATGCCCACGTCGATCATAGTTCAGATTTCTGCTGCTTGCTAAGTTGCACAGCTCACTCACTGGGTGAGATTTCCACACACTGTGTGACTCTCTCAAAGCTACCTCCTCTTTTCATTATGTCCTCCCTCATTCTCAGTCAGCATCCTGAAATTTAAGGATGCAGGATGTCAATGAAATGAACTGATGTTACATATGCAACAGAGAAGAGCACCTAGCACGTGTAAATAATTGATACATGTTATCTAGTATATCAATTTGCTACTGCTGCTATCACAAATCACCACAAGTTTACTCCATTAATGTTCTGGAGATGAGAAATCCAAAATGGGACTTATGGGCATAAAGTAAAATGTTGGTAGAACTGGGCATCATGGCACACACCAGCAATCACAGCATTTTGGAGCCTGAGGCAGGAGGATCATGATTTCCAGAAGAGTCTAGGGTATATAGAGAGACTGTCTTCATACATGTGCACATGTACACACATACACACACATGCGTGCACGTGCACACACACAGTGATGGCAGAGCCTCAAAGGGGCGGTCCATTCCCCTGACTTCTCCAGATTTTATAGGACACCCACATCCCTTGCCTAGTGAGCCCTGACTCTGGCTTAAAAGCGCTTCACTCAGACCTCTGATTCCATTGTCGTATCTCTTCTTTGATCTGACCTTCTTGTCTCCTTTCTGTAAAGATTCTTGTGATTACATTTAATGCACCCAGATAATACATGATAATCTCTCCATTTCCTGAATGTAATTGTCCTTGCAAAGTCCTTTTAGCCACATAAAGCAACATGGTTTGTAGTTCTGGGGATCTGGGATGAAAACACGTTTGGAAGGCCACCATTCTGTCTACCAAATGTGTTATTTGAGATTTTTACTATCCTGTATTTATCCGTCTCAAATGCATACCATTTGTTATCTTCCAAGAATTAGTGCCTCTGGTGTAACACAGTATGGCTAATACTTAGCATTAGCAAGAATGTGGAACACCCAATCTAGTGGGTGGGGACCGAGTTAGCACATCGTCTTAGAAGATGTAACAGGCACACGTCCTTTGATCAAATGCCATTCATACAGATAAATGAATGGCATTTAGAGAAACTGAGGCCTGCATAAACAAGAACACAGGTTTGAGAATGTGCTAAGGGGCTTTATTTGAAGTTGCAATAAGTTGGAATAAATGTAAAAGCTCACATGGCAGAGACTGGCTCAGTAATAGCAACTGTCCATTCCTCTCCCTGCATATAGAGTAAAACTAAATTCCCAGTTCTCTTTGCAGTTAGTTTGGTCAGAATGGCCAGGATTTGACAATCCCAAAGTGAACAAAAAGGATGAGTCCCCTTCTGGCCAGAAAAATGGCCCATGCAATACAATCTTGCTTTCTGGTTCTGTTTTAGCTAGGTGATTCAACAGAGGATTCAAGAAGAGCTAAAAAATGGCCGTGATATAAAGTGGAAAAGGCTGAGATCTTATATTAGCACATAGAGGATAGTTCTCTAGGAGAAATGTCTAACCACATGCATCAACCTTGAACTTTATATGAGCAAGAACAAATGAAAATTTATAGTGGGAAATGGGGACTGGTACTAACAGCAGATGGTATATTTAGTGTGGCTTAAAATTAGACAAGTGTAAAACAGACACAAAATAGTCAAGGTGAAGCATGTATTCATGTAGCCCAGTGACATACCAGCAGAGCAAATGAATGAATTAGTACTGTATGTGCCCACCTCCACCCAGGTGAATCTTACAGACACACTGATGATAAAAATAAGGGGCAGGACATTCACAATGTAGAATGAAATCTTCTACATTAAATTTAAAGCCACGCACAGCATTTCTACATATTGTTTAGAAATACCAGCACAAAGGGAACTTCAAAGACATGTATGTAAATGATAACATCAAGGGAGAAGCAGCTTTGGAAAAAAGTTTGGCAGTTCCTCAGAGTTAAAGTAGAGAGCTAACACATGACCCAGCAGTTCCACTTCTGGACATATAGTCAGGAGAGCTGAAAACTTAGATTCACACAAAAATTTGTACATGAGTATTTGTAGAAGTATCCACAGAAGCAGCACTACTTAGAATAGTCACAAAATAGAAACAATCCAAATGTCCATAAACTGATGAAGGAATAAATCAAATGTGGTATATCCATGCATGAGAAAAACAATTTGACCATAAAAGAGATTGAAATATTGATGCACATACAAATGGATGAACATTGCAAATGGATGCTAAGTGAAAGAAGTCAGTCACAAAGGACCACAGACTGAACATGTGATACACAGTACATGAACTTTCCAGATTATGAACATGGGTAGAAGCAGGGTATAGACTGGTGGCTCTCCAGGGCTGGGACTTGGGCAGGGTAGGAAGAAATAGGGAGTGACTACTAATGATTACAAATTTCTTTCAGAGTTCATTAGGATGTCCTGAAATTGACAGTGGTGACGGTTGTACAACTCTATAAATATTACTGATTTGTATACTTCAAATGTACGGAATATGAGTTATATCACAGTAAAACTTTTATTGATAGAAATCAGAGGAGTAATTATCTCTGAGGGTAGATACGGCAGTGCAACATGGAGAAAGGACATTGAAGGACTGTACTATGTAATTAAGATGCCACGTCTTACACTGAATCACGAGTATTTAGGTATTCATTGTATTATTCTCTATGCCTTGTATATGATTAAATTATTTATAATAATTTTGTAAAAGTGATGTTCCCAGAAGAAACCTTGTTGTGCTGACAAGTGCAAAACAATATTATTAAAATCACCATCCAATTATCAATCAACATACTAAACTTCTGGTACGCAACAGACACATTTATGATACATTTACATAAAAATATAAATCTCAGACCCTCACTCTATGTCTATGGAACCTGAGACTCTGGAAGGTAAATTGACCATTAAAAAGGGCTGGCGATTTTGCTGAACAATCCACTTATAGAACAACTGATGCTACTTTTCTGTTGAGGCAATCCACAGTTCCTTGCCATAATAACTCAGGTTCTAGGGTTTGGAGATAACCTTGTATTGGAAAACAGCGAACTGAAAACAGGAATATCATATAGCTAAGAGAGAGGATTTCAAATGTCTGAGATGATGGATATGTCCTTTGCCCCATCTAGTTATTAGACATTATATACATAGACCAAAGCATCACACCGTACCCTACAAATATGTACAATTATAGTTTAATTAAAAATAATATATAAAAAGGAACATGACACAAGACCATATATGTTTCATTTGTTTGGGGGGGTGTCTGTTTATTTGTTTTTACTTTTAGTGAAATTATAAGACTTTGTGATTAAGTAGAAGGGGGAGGAGAAGGCCGGGAATGGGAAGAGTTTAGGACAGTGGAAACACGAGATTCCAGGAAGAGGAGGAAATTAGGGGGAAGGTCAATTCATCACCTAAGTAGCATGAAGACTGATGGAAAAATCACTCTTCCATAACTCACACAAATTTATACTACACGTTTTAAGATTTAAATATGCTATCTAAAAAAATTTCTTTATATTTTATTTCCTAGATTCCCAAAACACGTTTTATTCCATGGACCAAGGGTGTAAACCCCCATTTAGATTCAGTGTTTCATACTAAGAAAATATTATTATCTCTCCAAATTATACATTGCTAGAGCTGAGCATGTGTAACATTTTCCAAATTTCCTAACTTGAACAAAGTTTGTTTTCCCTTCCCTTTCCAAACATCTCAGGGCTTTATCTTCTCTCCCTATACATCCCAAAGCACTCTCCATTCTGCTGCTCACAAATCTATTAATTTGGAGGGGTAAACTTGTTTGTTCTTATGTATAAATTCTATAACTTTTGAAAGCTCATTTCTATTAAAGTATCAATGCCAACAACCCTATGGTCATTTTTGATGTACACTTTCAGTTTGGATGCACGAATAAATGTATAGTCATCACCATAATCATGAAATTTTACATTTTCATTATCTCCCCTCCTTTTTAGATCTCTATTTGAGAGCCAATTAGCCACAGAGCGCTGTTGTTTCTGGTAAGCACCTAAGAGTGGAATTGTGGTTCAGGAGTTAAGTACGTGTACAACTTTATAATAAACTGCCAAATTATTTTTCAAAGCTATTATAGTGCTTTATAATATTATCAAATGTCTATAAGAGTTTTAGTTCACTGGTTTCTTAGGAACATTACTAATAGTGGTCTTTTAATTTTAGCTGTGAGAATGGGGATGCAGTGGTGACTCACTGTGGTTTTAACTTGTATCCCCCAAGACCACATATGCTTTCATAAGGAAGCTGCTAAGCCAACTAAATGATCAACAGGCAAATATTTTTTTTCTTTTCATTAAAGATTTAGCAGGGTTATAAGTGGATCTTCTCTTGTCTAACATACATTGGGCCTAAATTTGATTCTAGTTCACTATACTTTATGGAAAATACAGATGTGAGTAGTTTTGAACAATTTTTATTTCTCCTTGTTACGTCTTTGTCATTTGCCTCTTTCAAGCTGGCTTACTTTACTGTGATCACCATCCTTTAAAAAACTTTTAACTGTTGTCTGTATTTTTGAAACTCTGAATATTCCAGTTTTTAAACCATCTGAAATATTCTCACAGGTCCCTTGGTTAACTTTTTGTGGTCCTTATACATTTTGTTTGTTCAAAACACTCAGCTCCTGGGTTCTTTAATATTGTTATTATATCATTTTTTCAATGCCTTGCTTTTGTGTCAGTTAGAAAATAAATTTAACTTAAAAGATTTGTACAATGTCTTGTCTTTACTGGCTCAATATTTCTCAAAATTTTTAGAAACTTATTCACACCCTACCTTCCCTATGCCATTTGTCTATTATTTATTTACAATTTTATTTAAAACAATTTTAAATTGGGTCACCTTAAAAATTATCCTTATTGGTCACATAAAAATTTATCAAACTACAGGTTTGATGTTATTCTTACATATTTAGTACATAATAACCCGATACTTGGCTAATACCAATTTTTTTTGTGAACTATATAACATGTGAGGTACTGGAACTGCCCTTTAGAGAACATAGCTTGTAAATCAGTAAGGTCAGAATTTTATCCTGAGAAATACTCCATCTCTCAGGCTATCAAATCTTGGAAAGTGCCTACCAGAGGATTCTACTTATCTCTCCTCTCATGTGTCATCCTGTAAGTGCTTTCCTAAAATCAAAGCTCTACCTTCCAATCCTCAAATGACCTTACCACTTACTCTCAAGACTCTACCTTCTCTTGGCAGTGCACCTTCATTGGACAGAGTTAAGTCTTTGGTTGCAGATTTCCTTCATGCTCTTTCTATGACTTCCTCTTCCTCCTCATAGCTGCCAAAGATCTTGCTGTCCTAGCCACACCATGGATCAACCAAACCAGAGTACCACAGAAAGGGTTCCAAAATCAGGATTTTAAGACTCTGCAGGCAACTAGCATGATTCCATAGAAAAACACATAAAGCAAAGTAAGCCAAAAATATATTGGAAGCCATTTGTTTTTTGGCATTCCAAGATGCCACAGTATATATTTTGGGCACCGCTGCTGAAAATTTTAAACTTTGAACAGTGCCTGTGAAAGTCATCGTATCTTATCTGCTATTACCCAGTGAAAGATCAGTGAAGGCCATGTACTACTAAAAACTTGCAGAACCAGGTTTTACCTCTGTCTGAACATGGATGAACATAAGATTGCAAAGTTAAGATTCACCATAAACATTACATTCACACATATGCTCACATACATATATGTGCACTCACCATTGCCAGATAGTCAGGAAGTAGGTCTTGAAACATCTCTGCAGATACAGACACCACTGTGGGATTCAGCTCACAGAGGGGACATCTGGCAGCCACAGCAGCAGCAGCAGCAGCAGTCGTATAATGGCTTACATAGCATGTGTGACACAGACTTTCATACATTCTGTGCTGCCTAAACACTAAGCGCTACTTGAATATTTTACTAATGACTGTGCAATATTTGAGTTGAGTAAAATGAGAAGCAGATTGTTTACAAAGGGCCAGCCAATGATGCTCTTCATACAAATTAATCTGCCTCAAAATATGATCAAATTTGATTTCTTGAAATGCATTTATTATTGTGGCTTTATACCTACGTTTCTTATGATACCACTTACTGAATGCTATCGAGTAAATCCTAAAACATCACTACAACATACTCACATACACAAAGATAAACAACCCCCCACAGAAATGCGTGTTCTTAGAATTTATGGGGAAAAAGCTTATTTTTGTTTTTACTGATAAATAACAGTGAAACACAAATATCAACATGCAGACCAGTCAAGAGTTGGCACAGTGAAACCATCTGTGATCTCAGAATGTGTACCAAGTCCAACAATATGAATGAAAGGGGAGACAGCGGTGACATTTTGACCAGAGATCACCTACCTTCACTCTGACAAAGGCTGCAGGACTGTGTGAGCCTGGATGGCCCACAGAACCGATCAACCACGGCGGCTCTGCACATCTAGAAACTCAGCCAACTTTGTATGCACTTGTCTGCTGATGTCTTTAGCTCATGGAGTTTAGCCCTTGAATATACATAATTCTTAGAAAGTGCTAAGTATGTGTCAAATCTATGAAAGTAGCAAGTGCTTCCCTAGACAGTGAAACAATGCAAAGCTGTGTCATGGGTGAAGTTAGCAGATTCCCTGTAGCTATCTTTTGTCCTTTCTGGATACCCACGTTCCAGAGACTATAGGAGTCAGATTGACTCGCTCAAACACTGGCTTCCAGTCCGGTGACACAGGGCAAGACAAGTTTTTCCCCATCAGCTTTAGTTTCCTTATTCTTATAACTGGGACAATTCAAACAACTTGCTCTTAAACATGCTGATATGTATAAAAGTCTATAAAGCTGATTTTTTAAAAAAAAGAGAGATAAAAATGTAAACAAGATCTTAGCTTCACAGAAATTACATTTTGCTGTGGGTAAAGCTAGACAAAGAAGGTTTAAATAAGCATGTACTGTCTAGTTTTTAGTACTACCATTAAAATCCAGTCATAAGCATACAGTTCACTAAAAAATATATTGAAGAATTTTTTGATGGCATTGTTTGCAATATCCCCATGTGGAAAATAGCCAGTCCCTATTAACAGAACAGACTGACACACTATGGTTTGTTCATACAGTGGAGTACTATAGAGCCATGATAGTAAGTGAACAACACCCACACATAACAACATGGTAGAATCTCACACAGTAACAAATGAAAAAATCCAGGAACAAATGAAGGCTTCTAGGATTCCACCTTAATCAAGGATGTAGAGGTCAGAATGACAGTTTCTCCTGGAGTAGGGTAATGATGATGGCACACAGGGAGTGCTTCAGGGTGCCAGTATACAGGCATGTTTCCTCTATAAAAATCCAGCCAGTTGTATATTAAGATGTGTGCCTTTTTCATGTACATAGGATGTCCCAATTAAACATTTTAAATAAAATTTAAAATGAAGTCACACAATGGTGATAGGCATTAGGCTTCTTAGGTTGGGTATCTGGAACATCTCTGAGTATGATGCATTTAGTCCTAGACTTGAATAACAAGAGTGTCCCAGGAAAGTCAAGTTCTTGGACAAGGGGATTCTAGCTGGAAAGGACAACAAATGCAACCCCAGGAGGGCCTGGCAGAGAATGGTATGTGGTGAGATAAAAGTGGGTAGAATCATGTCTTAAAAGGCCACCATAGGCAAGGCAAGGAATTGAAGTACTGATCAGATCCAGTGTGAGGTCACTAAAAGGTTCTGCATGGGAAACATTACGAAGTGACGTGCATTCTTGTAAGTTCTTCACCTGTTTAAGTCACAGTTTTATCTTCCTGTAAAATGGCACTGAAACATTATACAGGGCACGTAATGGGCCTAACAATATCTAGCATATCTTTAAATACACTTATAGTTCATGTTACCATATTTTGTGGAATTTAAGACCCCAGGAATTGCAAGATGTATCCTTATTTTATGAATCAGTGTGAAAAAAATAGTTGCCAGTTAAAACCTCACAACACTTATCTTACCAGTTATCAATTTTAGTTCACCTTGTACACAGGGTCTTTGGGAGTTACTGAGAGGTGGCTTTTCATACTGTTACGTCTGGGCATTGTACATAGATATACATAAGTAAAAAAGTAGTTAATTCTTATTTAAATGCCTTCTCATTCATAAGCTGACTACTTTGTGTCAGGTAAGGACTCAGAATTCTCAAAGCACTTGCTTTGAGAAACTGCAGACAACAGCACTGGTGTGACAGTGGCCATCAGGAAGTGTCTATGTTCTACTTTGGCTACTTCTTGTGTGTGGCTGTGTAAGTCAGACTTCATATCTGCCCTGAAAATGTGACTAGCCAATATTCCTCAGGAAGACGAGGACTGACACCAGACATGTGTGAGGGAGCATTTGGACCACGCAGGGAACTAAGGCAGTGTCAGGATGAGCTGATGCAGCTGTCCAAGACCATACATTCCAGTCTGGACCATCCTCTCCCCTCTGCTCTCCAAACCACACCCTGCCCAGCTCCTGCTTAAAGCAGTAACCACTTTCAGATGTCAAGTCATTGCTCAGGTATGATTTTCTAATAGATTCCATCTGTTACATATTCTGAATTTTCTGTTCTCATCATGGCCCCTAATCTTAATAATAATTAAAAGTTTACCATAGCAATTCTTTTTGTTATCACTGTTTGAAAATTTTCATTTTTTCTGCTTTCTAACATGACAATTAAGTTCAATCACAGCATTCTACTACAGGGGAAATGAGAGCCAATATATGTCTGTTTTGCACACCTAATGATGTCTTCTGACTGACTCCCAAGTAATTTAAGCCAACCTGCCTTTTTTAGAGGTCTCTTCCTTGAGGCCAGACACACAGCTCTCCATAACAGCCCTCTCAAAATCAGAAAGAGCCAGCACTATTCAAAAAGCTCCATAGTCACACTATAGTAGAACTCCCCAATTCTGAGAAATTGCTGTGTGATAGTCACTCTGAGTTAGAGAAGATTGAGACTCTGGGATCAGAATACTTTTGGGCTCATGAGGACAGGCCCTGAAGGAAGAATTGACTGGCAAGGTTCTGAAAGTGGCAAATTGTTTGACTGCTTTACAACCTCAGTTTCATCATCCAAAACATAAGGATTACAATAGTACTAACCTCCTGGTGTTATTATGAGCATAAAGTCTGCCACGTTAAGAATGAAATAAAGGTTAACTGCTCTGATGGTTAATTTACGTGTCAACTTTCCTGGTTCGTGGCATGCTATAAATCTGGGTAAATGTTGTCTCTGGGTGTGTTTGTAGCATTTAAATCAGTAGACTGATTAAAGCAGATTGCCTGCCCTGACTTGAGAATACATTACTCAACCCACTAAGAGCTTGAGTAGAACAAAATGTGGAGGAAAGCTGAGTTCACTGCCTGCTTGGAGGTTTGAGTTGGGACCCTGGTCTTCTCCTACCTTCTGGATTCTTGTTCTCAAGTCTTCAGGCTGCGACTGAAATCTGACTTTCTGTTGTCGGTATACTACCAGCTTCCTTGGCCTTCAGCTTGCAGAGAACAGGTCATAGGATTTCTCAGCCACCATAATTCTGCAGGCCAATACTTTATAATAAATTTCTTATCTTTGGAGAATCTTGGTGAATATAGCTATCATTACTGATACAATGGTTATAGTTCTATCATTCTACTATCACTACCACTTTAGCAACAGTGCACTGTTGGGAAAATCACTGTGTAGGAGATAAGGCACTTGGACTCTCATATCTGGTACTAACTGCATATGACTGGACAAATCTCTTGACTTCTCTGATACTTCCTTTCAAACCAAAAATCATTGCATAACATGACTTTGCCCCTTGTGTTTGTTCCAAGAACTGCACTAGCACTACAGCTTATCCAGGCAATGCAGACCTTTCAACTCTCAGGTCTCCTTCCGTTCTCACTCCCTGCCACCACTCCCAGACAAAAGCATCAGGTTCAATTTCTAGGGATTGGTGAGAAGTCTAGGGGTATCAAAGAATGAGGCTCATACAAATTTTTAAATACTTCAATTTGGACTTGACTACCTCAGTTTCCTCAATTGCTAAATGCAAAAGATAAAGCTTGCGCTCCCCAGATTTTATGAAAACTGAATGGGAACTTATGGCATATGACATGTCTTCCTGGTGTGCCTTTGCTTCTCAAAACATGATTTGTTAGGTACTGGTATTTTGGCAGTGACTGTGATAGGAAAGACGGCTGGAAAGCCAGGCAGAGCACTCAGTGGGGCCTGGTGTTTTGCAGGACAGTTGGAGAGTTAGGGTGTTATCATTGGTCAAGGAAGAAAAATAAACATACAAAATACTAAGACAGTAAGTTGCAATAGGGCTCTTTCTCTGTCTCTCTCTCTATCTCTTTCTGTGTGTCTGTCTCTGCTGTTTATCTATCTATGTCTGTCTCTACAAAATCCCACTGCCATTGTGTATTTATTGGGATGGTCCTGAATAATGTCTTCCTTACCACGCTTCAACAAGTAGCACTGATTTACCTTTCTAAAACTCAGTCCGTGTACATGGCAATAGTACTGATTAATCAGATTTCACTGTTGCACACAGTAATGTGCACTCACAAATTAAAGCAGGAAAGATTGAATTTGCACATGGTCTTACAAGCTGGCCCCAATGAAGAGACATCCCGGCAGGGTGGCATGGTAGAACAGAGCTGCTTGGTTCACAGCAACTAAATGTCATAGTCAAGATAACTCAGAAAAATCTATCAAAGTTACTGTCAAATTTTTCTTTTTCAGAAGTTGAATTCATTTAACAAAACATGAAACCTTATACGACAACACAATATCAAACTACTGAGAGAAAATAGACTCTATGAGAAATTCCAAGAAAAAAAAATCAAGATTGAGAGCCTGGGTACCAACTTTTCATGTCAGTTTGGAACAACATGTGTTCACTCACTGTATGTTCATTTCCCTGAGCAACATTTAGGATGCAATTTTATCACTGATTTTCCTCCCATTAAATTAGGTTCTGGGTATGCAAATGAGTTTTCATTTTAACTTCAGTCTAAATTGGTGTATCAACACAAATCTATTTCTTACCAAGGTTCCAAAATAGAAGCAGCAGTACAATAGCAAAATTAGGCCACAAAGATGAAACACTAAGACCACAAGAGAACAGCGGAAAAGAATCTATGTAGACTATCTTTGGTAACTTACAGCTCATTTCCAGGAAAGATAGCTAGTTTCAAGTACAATCACTCCAATAAATTAGAGCTCCCAAAACTGTGTGACCAGGTAAGTTTCACTGGCTCAGATATCTTTGTAGAGCCTCTCATTACATTGCTAAGTTTTCTTTTACCTACACTAACTAACATTTTTTATTTACCTGACCACATCCACTGTTTCTGCTTCTCAAAGTGGTATCCTAATAATCCTTGTAGATGTGTTCTGTTTGTCAAGGTGGTTTAGGAGAAAGTAACTCCATTCTCACTTCTGATTCTAGGGGTGGTTTGGAGCCACGCTGAGGAAAAAAATTCCCCATGTCACAGTGATTGGAATAGCAACAGGCACTGACACATGACCCACAGAAGTCATGTTGGAACCACTGAATTTCATTCCCAAGACTTTTGTTGAACTGCTGGAAATTGCGAGACAGCATTTTCTGAATTTTGAAATCAGTGGGATGTAAACCAACAGCAACAGAGAACCATCTTCCCTGAAAATGTGAGAGGCTGTCTGAGAATGAAGCCTATCCAGAAAGAGGCAGAGTTGAAAGATTAGAAAGAAATGACATCGTAGAAAAGTTTTTTTTGAAATTCTGACCCACTATATTTCTGAACTTTTCACCTAAAAGGTCAATAAATTCTTAGTTTTGTTGATCTACTTTGAGTTGGGTTTCCAGCCCTGGCAAAAAAATCCTGTTGAAGACACTCAATCTGCACAGCACTTACTATAGTGCGTGGCTGCCTGTACAACTTTGCTATGCAGCAAATACATTCAGTTTTCCACTGTGATTAAACCAGTTTTCATGAAAATGAATCAAAAGGTCAAAATTATGAGAAAGCAAGCTTTGTCTTGGAATGAATTTCATAGAACTCAAGTTTCCCCTATACTCAAAAGGTCTCTCCTACTTTAGATTCTAACTGAATTTGGCTATAGTCTATGTTTTCCAAGTAGATACAAAGAAAATGTATACTTAGAATTTTATTTTGAAACCAGGGATTCATTCATTACAAAGGAATGAAAGTCCATGGAAATAGCAGGGTCTCTAACTGACGTGGGTGTTCTGAATTTCTGCAGAGACTATTTCATACTTTCTTGTCTTTTCTTCAAATCTTTGCCATCACCACTACCACAACAATCACAACTTTCTTCCTTAAACTCAATGGATGAATGCTTCAAAGATAGAAAGCCAAGGCTTCACAAGGGAACCTTTTCAACTTCTCGTCACTAAGTTTCTAAATAACTATCTTATCTTGTCCTTTCCTCTGAATCCAGTAGGACAGTCCTCTTTCCTAGATATTCTCCCTCCAGATGTCTCCTATATTCTTTCCTTTACAACTTCTCAACACCAACAGCCACGTATCTCTATTTGCACCTTCCATTTGCTCCTTCTAGCTGAATCCTTCCCATCAACTTTTAAAATCCTCAAATCCATCCGCCTTTATTCTTCTCAACTCCACATCTTCACCTCCCTATTCTTAATTCCCTTCACCCTGTCACATAAAAATTTCTAAAGGAATTGCCTTAACTCACTGTCTCCATTGGCTTATGTTCTACTCTTCGATTCAAATCCTCCGAGGAAAAATGAAGAAAAAAAATAGGATTCCATTTGGGCTTAAGGAAAGAGGCAGGTAAAATACTTTATCCAGAAGGTAACACACAGTTGGTCACATTATTTATGCATTTATTTAAGATTTATTGCTCAGGTGTAGTGGAGAGTACTATGTCTCTTCTCTCAAGTCTCTTTCAGTCCACTGGGAAGGACAAAAACAGAAAGCACATGTAATTACAAGGCACAGTGATCTCAAAGGACCATGGTAAGGGCAATGTAAGTGGAATTGCCACAGAAGGTCCTTCAGGTTGTGGACTGCACCACTGCAGAAGGTGCCTTTCCCATGGGCTGGTGTGCATAATGTCTTCTGCAGTTGTGGAACAGGGAAGCTCTGAGTATAATGGTTCCGGGCAGTGAGTCCTGAGGTTCTTCTCAGGAAATAGCAGCGCTCGAACCCTCTGGTTCAATAACTAGAGGAATCCAAGATGGTAGAGAAGAGCTCAGTATTGTTGGTCTAAATCTGCTAAAGAATATTTTTCCTTTACTCTTGATAGCTTTCCTGAAATTCCTTCTCTTTATTCCCTTTAAGAACACAGAAATTATGAAAGAACTTTTATACTGCTGCCATTCTAGATATCTCTGGTGTAAAACACTTTATTGGTTTCCTGTTTATACTGGTCAGTTTCTTAATGCCTACCTATATCTCAAATCCAAGCCTTAACAGCTATTGTTTCAGAGCACAGTGATTTGGAGCCTGCTAAATCTGTTATCCTAAGGGCAATCATTTACATGACTTCATCAACTTTGGATTCTGTCTTCGCCACCATTGTTTGAGGCAGATGGCCAGTGTTAAAACACTTCCCCAACTATCCTAAGCCTCCTAAACTTATACACTGTCATCAAGGAAACCACCTGGGTTATTTCTGAAATCTCAACCACAAGTCCAATATCCAGTGTCCAATATCTGATCCTTGCTTTTTCTCTATCAAGTGCATTTCAATACCAAGTTAAAATTCATTAATGTTTACTGATTGACATCAGTGAATTTTAATTTTTACTGTACTGTTTTCTTTCTCTATGTAAAGTTATTTTTAGTTTGGGGTTTCTAGCAAGACCTAGACTATAGTCATTTTAATTATCCATGTTAATAGGTATAACTTTAATTTTGAATTTTCTAACTTTCCTTACTGTCATGGTATCTGTTATAAAAAGTGTTCATGAGCATGACCTACATCATTTGGGACATACAGTTTGACTAATGCCTTCAAAGATACAGCTTATCAACTGGTCCCCAGTGCCCTACAAGAGTGCAATTGCATTACACGGGCAAATGCTTTACTCCCGGGAATATTCTTCTTGTTTCATCACAAGGTCAGTTGTAGCCTAATTTCTGTTCCATTTTCCAATATTACATGTGTTTAACAGCTATATGTTTAATTATCCATGACTCCAAATCAGCACCTATAGTTATATTGTGATGTTTATTTGGAAATGATTTTGAGCACAAGATAAACTTTGGCTCAATGCCCTTTTAACTGCTCTACATGTGATGTTCTTTACCCAAATGACTCAGAGATAAATCCACTCATAGTTGACTAGAAAAGATGGTTTTGATTTATTTTTAAAACAACAACATTTCAAAGATCTCTAAACTTATGCAGATCCATGCTAAGGGGACAATTGGTACAGACATAGAAACTCTGTTAGTGTCCACCTGTACCCCTCATGACTTCCAACAGCCAGGGTCTGTGCTCCTGATGACCATTCAAATCACAGGAGTTGGAAGGAAATAGAAATTGAGATTGCAGGGACATCCTTTATCCTTCCACCAAAGACCAGTGGAACGTGTTGTATAAATATCTCTGATCCCCCTTCATTGGGAATTCTCATCTTGAAACATGAATTTACACTATTTTCCAGCTTCTCCAGTTTAATAATCCAATCTTGGTAACCTTCTGCTCTGACTTGAATATATGTGTCTCTTCATAATTCATGTGTTGTAACTTAAACCTAAGGGTGATGATATTACAAGGTGGGGCCTAGGTCATGATGGCTCTGCAGTCATGGGTGGGATTAGAGAATAGCTTGAGGGGGAAACCTGCCTTCCAACTTCTGCCATGTGGGGACATAACCATAGTTCAACCCTTCCAGAAGACGCAGCTACTAGGTACTCTCTTGAAGCAGACAGAAAGCCCTTACTAGGCACTGAATTTCCTGGTGACTTGACTTTGGACTGCCTCGACTCCACAACAGTGAGAAACAAATTCTTATTATTTATAAATTATCCAGTCTAAGGCATTCTGTTACAGTAGCATGAATGGACTGTATATTCCTTTCTTGTGTTACTTCTCCTGTCTCTTAATGGTAGTCCATGAACATTCCAAACAAACTATTTGCTCTTGAATCTTTACCTCAAAGTCTATTTCTAGGGGGAAATCCCTACTGAAATAGGAGAAGTCAAAGGAATTAAGCCTTAGAACTTAAGGAAACACATTTTTAACATTTCATCTTTTATCCTTATGGCAGAATAATCTCAGTCAATACAGCAAGGTAGCAGAAATATGTCATTTATTAACCAGAAAGATGATAACATCTAATTTATAAGGCTTCTGGAAGGTTTAGGTGAGACAGAGTATGTGTTATATAAAATACAATCTCTAGCAAACAATGTGTTTGCAGAATCTTAGTTATGGTTGCTATTGTTGTGCTAACTTTGTGGTATATCTTTTATTTTGCTAGGCAAACAAATAACTGATTAAGCACCTATTATGTGTCATTTCTTTTAGGAAATATTCTATTTTCAAGGGGAAAAATTTTTGGTTTGAATTCTATAGACACCTACCTGTGTAACATGCTGTTTTCACTGAGAAAAAGTTGGGGGACAATTGGCAGGAATGGAGTAATAGCATTCTTAGAAGCAGGGAAACAAGATTAAGATTTGAATTAGCACAAAATTATATGTCTGACTGAAAAAGTTTCAAAGTCCTTGCTGGACACAAACCATATGGAAATTGGAACACACTACAAAAATGGTGCCAATGTCCACCTCTCCTTGTAGCCTCACCCTTTGGGATGTAATTTTGCAGCAACCCTCCCTGAGATGTGGTCCGCTTTTCCTCCATTTAAGTCTGGGCCATTAGTGGTCTGTCCTAGAGCAACTGGCTCTGCTGCTTTTCTGGGCTGCATTTCTTCTAGCAATACTCAGTTTTAGAGGTCCCAGGATGAAAGAATTGGGTTCCTTTGGCATCCAAGCCCACATGCTTTGAAGAGATCCAGTCTGTTGGTTGTATGTATCACATCTCCGTTGAGTCCTACGTTCACACCTCCAGCTCAGACTTTGCCATGACCTCTAGACTCATCTTTTCATAAACTTCTCATCTCCACCAGACACAGATCTGCTAGGATGTACCAAAAAGTGAGCTCCAGGTTTTCCTCCAGAAATTTTCCTCTACGATATACTCCTTCTTAGTTGAATTGCATTCTTCTGGTTACTCAAATCAAAAACCCTGGAGCCAGCCTTGGCTCCTCTTTTGCTGTCAAACCCATTTCTAAGCCAGGGACAATCTTGTCTTCATGTCTTCAATCTTGTCTTCATGTCTACATCATGACTCAGTCACTCTTCATCGCTTTCATTGCTACAGTGTTGGTCAAATTACCCTCACATGTCACCTGGAATATTCTCTCCCCCTGTCCTCTGGATCAGGCTACCAGCTTCTATATTCGTCCCCTCTCAACAGAGAAAACAATGTGCGTATCATATCATATTGTATCACATCGTATCATATCATCAGATCCTGCCCGCTGCTCAGCTCCCTGCAGAGCACTCCATCTTGTTCACAATAAAAGCCACAATGCTGACCTTAGCTTCCTAGGTCCTACACCAGCGATGGCAAAACTTGTAGAGCTTTCAATTGTAACAACCCACTTTGGCCCCCATGTCATAGATTCCCCACCACTGCCCTATGTAATGTGCCCCTCATCTCTCTGTACATGTTCCCGTATTAATTTACTTTCTGGCCATGATGGCCACCTTGAACTTCCTCCAACAAGCCAGACATTTTTCTACCTTGGGGACTTTGCACTGACTGTTATCACTATTTATGATTTTCTTCTATATGAATTTACAGTCATTCACTGCATACTGACGTTTCATTCAAAAGCAGACTACACTCAAGATGGTGCATCATCAATTATAATGGAGCTGAAAATCTCTATTTCCTGGCGAGATCATAGCCATCATAATAATGCGGTGGATGGTCACTCCGTGCTTATGGACGATGCTTATGTTAACAAATCTACCGTGCTGTCAGCTGCGTGAAAGTGTATCACTTAGAACTACGTAGCAAACAAAATAGTGGACGATGATGAAGAATAACCATGTCATTGCTTTATGTATTTACTATGACTTATAGTGTTACTTCAGAATGTACTCATACTTTAAAAAAAGTTGTCAAACAGCGTAATGTTTTGTCAGCAGCAGTGACACACATCTCAAGCTTACCTTGTCTCTAGACAACTTTCAGAGGCCCAGCTGGGTGACTGACCTGCCCCAGTCAGATTTGCATAAATTCTCCCCATGATGTTTGCAGCAGGCCAGAATGATGAATTTCTCAGACCAAATCCCCATTGTTAAGCAGTACATGATTATATCTGGGCCATTTTCTTCTCTTTTCACATGTCACACTCTCAGTGATGCCTATTCTGAGCACCCTGGTTCAAACCACTCCCTTTATCACTACGCACCTCACCCCTTCTGATCACCCTTATCCCACGCTATTTTTGCAAACCACACATCACCTTCTGCCGCTTTATAAGGTTAGCTATGCTTGTTGTTTGTGTCTCTTTCCTTCCACGGGAGAGTCTTGGGTGTTCGTGGATGTGCTCCATGTGCCTAAGTGCCACCCAAATAAAAACAATGCACAACACCCCTCTGATGAAAACTGGCAATTGAGACTGTGATGCCTGTCAAGGAATAAAGCAAACACAGACAGTATTCTAATAGGCAATTTTAATCCCACTTAGTTAAGTGATTAAATTAGAACCAACGATTTTTCTGTTTATCAGTGATAGCTATGGTCAGTGCATACCCTGGTGTATATAGAAAAGAAAGTGCTCTTCAGTGGGTGCTCTGTGCTTAAATAAAATTGAGGTCTGGAAAGAAACAAGAAGCCACTGCTATCCCACGAATATGCCAAGTCAAAAACAAACTGAAAGAAACAAACCCCCTCCCAATAAAACTCACCGCAAATCACTAGGGAAAACTCTGGAATTCTTTCTCATGTGTTTTTCATTTCTTTTTACCAAGGTACCGTGATATCATTATTCTTAGTTGCCCTGGGTGATTCCAATATTGATTTTGAGATCTTTCCAGCCATTCTATAGAATACATTTATAAGATTCTACCTCACAGCTGTGAGTATGGCTGCATTCCTAATGTTTTATATTTTCCAGATGATAATGTTATGTGAAATATGATCACAAACTTTTGAGTTTTGATAATCCCTACTTCCACAAAGCTTGAGATTATAATTTTTCTACCTATTTAATTCAAATTAAAACCAAAGAGGAAATTTTTGTAATTGTCTATTGTTGAAACCTATTTCCAAAGTTGCTGAGGCAAATATTTCTACCTAATATCCTCAGATTATATATTTTTAAAATAAACTTCAAAAAGAATAAAAAGGAATCAAGTTGTGTCAGGTACAAGTACAAACTCCCTCTGGTGAATGTGATCATTGTACACACCTAAAAAGTACCAGTAAACATAATTAATTAAAAATAAAATAAGCTTCATACCAAAATAGGAACCTTACTTCTAGAACTTATTAAAAGAAAATCTTAAAAATGCATTTTAAAAGTTTTCATTTGCCTTATATCTAAATTATTGAAAAAATTGTCCCATATTTTCAGGAAGACTCACTTTGATTCATTTCCCTTCCAAGCCTGTCTAGATTTTTTCTCATTTTACACTGCATCCATCACTATGGAAACAGTGGTGCCAAAGACTTGGGCAGAACTGAATAAAACCCCAGATTTCAGTATGAAACCATTTTACATTCAGGCAGGGGTCACACCACCAATCAAGCATATTCACACCAGGCTTGGGACAACAGAGCAGTAGGTATAAGTTACATCTAGTAATCAAATAATTATTCTTAATGAGTTTCAAGAAGCTCAATTTATTTACTCTATTTGTGAAAAACTGGCTGTTAGATTGTAGTTTGATCATTTTCACTCTTTTCAGTGCATTTAGTATCTCTACCTTACACCAATAATACATTCAAAATAGTTATTTTTTGTTGTTACTTTAAGAAACAGGTAGGGGCAATTGATCTTCCCCTCTACCTATCTTTCATTAATAGAAAATAGACAATTTTAGTGTAGAACTTTACTTTTTAATGAGATAGATTAGGTCATGGCTAGATTCTGTTGTAGAACTTTAAAGTCATTGTTTGTTTGTTTTCCTTTTTGTAGTTGTCCTCAAACTCATTAGCCCTGGTGGTATCCACTCTCCCAGAAAACAGATGTTAAGAACCTGCCATGTGCATCCAGAAAACAAAATGCTGAGGACATAAAGATAAAGACCACACATGCCTGTTTCATAGAATAATTTCCAGTCTTGTGTAAAAAGGGAGCCCACTAAGAAGACCTACAAAGCACCATGATGAATGTTTGAGTGCCACAGCATGCAGGCAAACTTGTTTTTTTGGGCTGTGGATAATGGTAGCTGGGTAGGGAATTTTTAAGGAGGAGGTGACAATCAGATGACTTGATATTCTTGTTGCGGGCATGGAGAATGAAGACAACAACAGAGGAGAGGCTTACACAAGATAAGGGAAGTATGGTAACAATGAGGACAGAGAACGTGCAATTTTTTTTTTAAATTAATGATATTTGGCTGAGAGGAGAGACTGACTATTCCTGGAATAGTAAAGAGATAGGATACACTACGTAAGTATCAATTGCCTTAAAAACTCTTGTAAAACCCAATACAAACTCCAGTCAGAAATCAGTTCCGAGACTCACTGTGCATAGCAGAATCCACATATCATAATCCATTCCCTTATCATATTATATACTTTACATCATCTCTAGGTTATTTATAATACTGAATATAATGCTGTCACAGTTAAATGTCTCCCAACAACTTATGTGCTCATAGGTAGGAAGTTTCAAAGGTCGCTGGATTAGGATGTATGAATGTGAATTGAGGATGATACCAGAATTAAGAGTGCGTATAATGGAAGCTCCACCCTGAGTCTGGGTGGCACCAGGCAATAGGCTTGTAGCCTGTGTGCAAGATAAAGGAACAGGAAGAAGGCAGGCTTGCTGCTGCTTCTGCTGCCCCCGCTGCTTCTGCTGCTTGCTTGCTGATTTCTGTCTTCTACTTTGCCACACCATGAATGCTTTCTCCTCTTCAGTTTCCCTCTGCCATGTTTCCCTGCCCTAGAGCCAGGGACTATGAAGTGAACCTCAACAAACCGTGCATTGAAATAAACCTCCCGTCTTTTAACTTTGGTTTTTGGGTATTTTGTCACAACACCAAGAAAGTAAACTAAGGCAAATGCAAATGTCAGTAGATGTTACACTATATTGTTTAGAGGGAAATGCCCAAGAAAAAAAAAATGTCAGGACATGTTCAGCACAGGTGCAATGGTTTTTGAATATTTTTGTTTTGTGGTTGGCTAAATCTATAGGTAGGGAGGGCCAACTGTACTAGTTCACTGAAGGCATGAAAAAGTTATCCAAATATTATTGGAAAATTACTTTTTGTTTGTTTTCATATCTTTAAACAAGAGGAGAACACTGACCTAAAAACCATATGGGTGAGGAAAGCTCTAAGTTCTGTTTCTATTTTTTTTCTTTAACCACCTCTCTTCCATCAGTGTTTTTATTTTTAGAGGTTAAATCATACCCACGTAGCAACTGTTCCTACTTTTCAGGAAGAACCTTTCCTTTAAACAAATGAAGTATACATTTTGTACTCTTTCAGGAAATTTGCTTCATGGGTCAATAAAATGCAATGGAGCTAGAAGATTAGACAAAGGGGGCAACTTGGCTGACAATTAAACACAATTAGCTAGAAAATGAGTCTTACACAAATAACATTTGCATGACTCAAATGAACATCCTTAGACACAAACACAGGAAGTTCTATCTATAAAATAGAGTTTCTTAAATGATATGTCTAACTTGAATTTTAATTGAAAGTAGAGCTAAAAACAACTAAATCTCTGATTTTATGTGTTTGTCTTCTCTCTCTCTCTCTCTCTCTCTCTCTCTCTCTCTCTGTTCTCCATCCCATAATCTGCTATTAAAAAGATGATAACCAATATTGTTGACATAGTCTTCTTAATTCAGAAAGGAAGTGGAATAGTGCAGAAGTAGAGATATTAACCAGTGCTTTAAAGAAGCAAAGACACTCTTCATTATCTTTATCACCTGCAACATGAATGGTAACTCCTTTGAAAACTGGTAGAGGGACTCCTACAACAGCACACTTGTTTTAAAATGTTAAATTAAATTTCCTTTTTATACAAGCAATCAAATATTGATTTTGGGCTTTGATCATGCAGCTATTCATAATAGGGAACACAGCAAGACCATCAATGCATTTACTTTCCTTTTTCACAAGGAAATCTGCATGGACAGAAATGCTGAATCTGAGGATCTGAGAGTATTAAAGAATCAAAGTAGGTTGATTAATCCAGTAATTTTTTTAATTATAGAAGGTTCAAGAGCTCCAATCAAAAGTTCTATGTCCACTCAGTTGTTACATAGCACAATATTTATGGCATTTATATGAAAATAATCCAGGGTTTTTTACTCTGCTTCTCTACCCTAACTGCATGACAATTTACCTTGCGTGACTTGATAGCACTCCCATAAAGTTTAATTAATATACACAGTTGAAACATGTGGATAAGGGATTAACACATCTTGTTCAACATGTTAGTTATAATCACACATGTGTACACCATGTTTAATAACTGACATTGATGCTGAAGACTCAGCCAGTTATCTGTGTACTACTTTCATGACAACTTATAAGCCAGGTTTAAATTTAGATTACTTGAGCTGTCAAACACAGCAAAGCAATAAAAACAAGTGACACACGCTTTTTCTTTCCACCCTGACTTCTAAGGTGTAGACAATATGTTTACATGTCCACGGCCCAGCTACCCCTTCCATAACAGTCTTCTGCATTTTTAGGGGCCAGGAGTCCTATGAGCAAAAATCCCCAAATTGCAAGCACAGAAAGCAAGGCTCAGAAAGGGATTAAGGTTCCAGGCTCTGGGGTCAGTGCCAAGGTGCAGGGCTGTGCAGGTGCATGGAAGCTGGAGGGCAGAGCAACAAGGCTGTAGAATATGCGAGGACCAGGGCAGGGGCCTCTCTTGGTGATTTAAGATTATTCTATCTGCCTTGTTCTTAGCATAATTGAAGAATAATTACTTTTCTTCACCCTGCATTGACAAGCTATGTTTCCATGGGGAAGAGTTTACAAAATATTATAAAAACAATACTATCAATGTTAAATTACCTAGATAGCCACAGACATTTTGCATTGATGAGAGGAACAATGGTAAGGATACAAACTGAGCTAAGAGTGATTTTTAGTATTTTGTACCAAAGTTAGTGAAACTAAGTCAACTATCAACGGTGTGTTAAACTCAAACATGATTGTAGGATTATTTAAACATAGGGTAATTCAGAAAAAAATAAAAGCTTAGACCTTTGATGGCACCTGATCTATTTCCACTGATGACTGTAGTGTCCCTATAATTTAATCATCTTTCAAAAGCTCCACTTCTTAATGCATGAGACTTTTGGGAAATATTTTAGATCTAAACCATAATAAGGTCATAATTATTAAGTTATATAACCTGAATTCATTGATTATACGCTATGTCAGGGACTTTGCAAAATCTATTAGCAATTATGCTTAGTTTGCATGCAAATGACAGAAACTGCCTAACTTGAGTAAAAGAGACTTACTAGAGGGACATCAGGTGGTGAAAAAAATTTCCAGAAATGTGGGAAGGAAAACAATCTCCCAAAAGAAAATATACACAAACCCAAGCTTGGAAACAGATGAGAACCTCATCAACTCTGGGTCTAAAGTCTTGTATCAGAAACTTGAGAAACAAGCTCCAACCAAGAACCACTGATTCAGAGTTTGACTACAGTTAAAACTCTGGAGCTATACTTGTAGGACTTCCCTCATAGGTAGTGTATGTTACTGGGTTTCAGAG
>PVJX010013782.1:6931-46643 GCA_004027295.1 Dolichotis patagonum
GATAGAACCGACGGTAGTAGAACAAAAAAGCATGGTAGGACTTCTAAGAAGGATAATATTAAATCAGCAATAGCTGTTTTGTTTTCTTCAGAACAGCTATTCATATCATCAAGTATGATATAGTCAAACACATTTACTTTTCTTCAGACCAAATCTGTAGTATATCTACTCATCATCATCAATCAGCAAATGAGTTCCTTATGCCTGAATTAGATAGAGTAAGTTGGCAAGTCACAGGAAGGACCAAACAACTGCACACCTCGTGACATGGCACACGGGAGCAAACTGAACATTTCTCCATGCAGTGGACCCCACAGAGGACTACAGGAGCAGAGAAGGTCTGAGCTACACATTTTCAGGTCCTCTTTTCAAAAGTTGTCATCAGAATTTGCTTCGCGTCTGGGGAAAAGTATAGGAACAAAGCCCAGAAGTGCTAACTCAATGAGGATTCCTATACTTGGAAAGGAATATTAGAAGTAAGGGGAAAAAATAATCTTCTCGCACCCAAAGATTTACATAACAAACAATCTTAAGACAAACTATGCACCCTGGATATCAGGGCCTGATAGCACAGGGAAAATGGGCAGACATTATTTTTGAGTAAAGAGTATGCTATTCCTGTTTCAGCTCATTTAACCTTTGGTCATGTATGTATGCTCTAGGGGTACCATCTTGAAAAATCTATGGCCTTTTCCCTTCAAGACTTTCAAGAATTAGTGTTGCAAATACAGTTTTAAAAAATAATCACACACACAAAAAAAACACCATCTCAGTTTAAAGGGCAAAAGAAAAGATAGAGGATAAGAAACTGGGGGACACACTTTGTGGGGGTGGAAGGGGTTCTAGAGATGAAACGGGAAGAGAGGATAAGGAAAAGGAAAGCACAATGGATCAAGACATGATATGAATAATGAATGATGAATGTTTTTGTCCTGTTTCACAAAAATACTGTATACTAATAATAGTTTTTAGAAATGAAAATAGAAATGATTGAACAATTATATGTATAAGCCCTGGCAACAGTCCCAATATATGAATGGAATATGAGGTAAAGCCCTTAAATCTGCTTGGGTACATTAGAGAGGCTACTCAGGAACAAGGTGGGAGAAAGAATGGGTATATCATCAGCTGGACAAAAGCAGGAAAATGCACACATGCACATAATCACATTTCATGGAAAGAAACAATTCCCTCCAGACACAAGCTGGGTGTAGTAGGGTGGGGTGAACAGTAGACTGGAGCAGAAAGATGTGGGTACAGGCAGGAACACCAGCATGGTTCAAGTATGAGGCTGAAAGAGTTTACCCTAAGATTAGAAGCCACTGGTAATGAGGGAGAAACGTGTTATGATAAAGGATTAGCAAATTGGAAATGGAGGAAGAAGGTGTTTGAAGAAACAGGAGTGAATATAACAGAGTTCAGGCACAGATGATGAGAAGGAAACATATTTTGTCTTGAGAGTAAGTTATCTAGACAAAAGTTTATTTCAAAATGAGTTTCATATAGGTGGGTGGAGGCGAATAACTTGAAAATAAGAAGTGGTAAATTGTTCTTTTGCATACAGATTGACAAAGATTATATGGGTGAAATCTGAGTTTCAGAGGAATGAAATAGCCTGTCAACAACTAGAATATAAAATCCAGTTCAATACTTGCTCACACCTGTAGAAACTCAAAAACAAATCATTCTCTGAATCCAAGTAAATTCTCCTATGTACCAGGTCAAGAGAACTGTGGTTCGTTAAGCTGGGGTTGAAAAAAGAAGTCTTCCCATTCTCATTCTTGGTGACTCACAGGAAGACCTTTTCTTGATAGGCATAAAGGGCATAAAGGAGGAATTTTTAAAAATTCCTACCTAGACCTAAACCTTCTTTATTTCTATCACTTTTCTTTTTCTGGAATTTGGTGTCAGGACATTTCAGGTCAGTATCAGTAAGAGTCCAGATATATTATTATATTGTAAATTACATTATTATATATACTGTTATTATATAGTTCTTATCTGTTCTCAGAATATATTCTTACAGAATCACTATATATACATATATAATATTAATTATATTATTATACCTTATTATATACTCGAGGGAAATTCCAAACATATTCTCAGATTCCTTAGATGGTTGGCAGGTATTCAAAGTCTTCAATATTTTCCTTTATATTCATGCACATTATTATTTCATTTTAGTACAGATCCAGATCTTGGGAATCTTTTTTATTGTCTTCAACTGATATTCACCAATTTAAGTCTAGCTGATATCAGTGTTATCCATGGTTTGGATCACAGACAACTCTTTTGACTTCCAGTTATAACTTTCATCAGTAGGATCATTACCCACCTACTCATCAAAGCTGTCTAATGCTATCTTCCAAAAATGCAATCCTTCTATTTTTTCTCCATCCCAGGTCTGCCCAAGACTGCCAGTATTCCTCTCTGAGAAATGGACTTATCACATTGAGTGTTCTTTTACCTGCCATCTCTGCTTGCTTTTGGTCACAGGGTCTAATAAAACTTTATCCTTAATCTCAATATTTTGGGCCAGAATATCAAGAATGTTTCACTTTAGACTACATAGGAGCTTGGCAAGCATGAGATCATGAGTTTGATCCATGGTACAAATAAAATAAAAATTAAAAGGAAGGTAGAATACATAGGAAACTGGAAATCACATAAGAAATTTAGCTCCAGTGAAAGAACTGGGAGATGAGAAAAAAAATTACTGAATACAAATTGTTTTCTTTTTAATCATACACACAAATAAACTAGTAAAATTATTTAAATACAAAGCACCTATACAGAATCTCAACAGCTGATTTTGCTACCTTTTCTCATTTTCTTCCCAGAATAGAAAATTTTCTTATTACAAAAAGTCTTTACACTGACCAGTTCTAAATCCTAAATTTCCTTTTGGAAAAAAAAAACAAAATCAAAAACAAAAACTGACACAGACCGATTTTTTCAATATTCAGAATCTTTTATCACCTCATTAATCCTAAATGAAATCTCAAATTCATATCGTCAAGAGAAGATACTATTTTTTACCTCTAAGTGAAAAACCAAGCCCAGAGAGACTTAGTTTCTATCCCAAGTCAGAAAGATAAAAAGTATTTCATGTGAGATTGAATCCAGTCATGTGTGCTTATAAGTTCCTGTTTTGTTTTTTACAGCTGACTGCAGTATTTACAGGGTTCACTGTCACTTTTTAATGTTTTTTTATTTTATAAAAAATAAAACAAATTTTCATAACCAAATAAGAGAATAACAAAAGTTATTTCATTTTGCATTTGGATAAGTACCTTCTCATAACACATTTTTTTCAAACACAATATATTTTTACATATTTATAACTGCCATATTTCTCAAGTAAATATTTACTTTTTGCAATATTACACTCTTTTTCATTGCACTCTTTCCCTCACCATAATCTTTTAATAGAAACATATCAATATCAATCAATATCACTCATATCAATATTTTTTCCTCTATGCCGGATGCCCTCCAGTGGGAGCATCATTCTCTCTTCCTCTAAAGTATCAAGCTGAGAACAAATGAGCATTGGGGCTGGAGAAATTTTTTTGAGGGTTATCGAGGGGGTGTCTTGTGAAGTTTAGGATATTTAGAAATATCCTTAGCCTCTACCTACTAATTATGAGTAGTGCAGTAATTTCCATACAGAATTAAACAACCAACATTGTCTCTGTTGTACTCTTGAGAGTGAAACCATTCCAAATTGAAGACCTCTGCTCTAAGTAAATGTTAAGTTTTAAAAGAAAGTATCCTAGATGGTGATTTAGGATGAAGAGCAAAACTCATGGATACCAGAATAACATGCTCAATTCAAGCAGATAAAATTTTTCCAGGGTAGTTACTATCCATGTCTATGAGCCAAGATCCAAAAGTAGCATGTGCTGGAATGGAGTCCTGACTAGCTCATATCCCATGTTCTTCCTGCTAACTGCAACATGCTAGGTAACAGAAAGCTCTTATTTTAAAGGAAGATCAGTTTTAGCAGTGACATGGGTAGACTAAATGTTAGAAGAAATTTTCATATAATAGAGATTAATGTAAAACAAGGTTACTTATAAGTGTGAGAAATTTCTGTCTATTCTGTTTCCTGAATTTTTATCTTATAATGTCCAAACTGGTTTAAATAAGCTCTAGAGTTTTAATATAGAAATTTTCATAATTAACATAACTTCCCTCTGGACTGCATTTAATATCAGAGACCAGAGTTGATTAATCACATCAGATACCTTTAGGGATACCAGTAACCGTGTATGTTTCTTGAAAAGAACTTATTAACTTTTGTGTAAATATGCATACAAGACAAGACATAAAAGAAAGATGACAGACCTGACATACCACTTTTTCCTTGAAGAGAGTCAACCTCAATTGTCAGAGGCTGCCAGATACTCTCTAAAAATAGCTTTCTCCATGTTGATACTTAAGTGATTCTCCCAGAGGAAGATGCTGAAAGCTAGTGTTCTGAGGCAATTCCCAGAGAATGCTCTCCTTGGACACTAGCTGTTCCCATCAATTGCTCTTTGTATTCATAGTAGCCCCAGGTGGCTTTTCCCAGCTGCCTAAAACAGCCGTCTCTGGGTCTCTAGTGCCTCATGCTGTTCAAAGAATTATTCCTCTATGAATGAAAGGTGAGGTGTGTCTCAGACCTCCACTATAATGTCAGTACCTACAGACCTCTCCTTGAACCTACAAAGTTGTCTAGACAGAGATGTTTCAGAGACTAGTTGCCTTGAGCAAGAGTATTACGTACATCATGTCCCCTTCAGTTCCCTTTATATCTCAGGTTTTATTTACCCCAGCTCATGTTCTTCTTCATGCTGTTTAGTGCTCATGGTGTAGCAGTCAAAGCACATCACTTCCCTTAGCCTTGACTCTATTTCCAGGTATTTGACAGATTTATCCAAAATTCTCAAATTTTCTTCATATGCCTTCTCGTAAGGCCCAATAGCACACAGACAATCAAGCTATAAGAATATCTCTCAGTAACCTATACTTTGTCAAATAATTATCTTTAACTGTTTCTGTTACAGAGAAGGATTAATATTTGTGTGCCTGACATTCAGGAACTCCTCCCAGACTGCTTTCCTTGGTTAGGTAAAAGCAGATGCCCACCATCTGAGGGCAATAAAGAAAGACATTCTAGCAAATATCCAAGTACTTAAGGCACTACTTTTCATTGAAAGTCACAAAACGCCAAGTTCTCCAATTTGGAAACAAAACCTCCAATTATTGTAATCATTTGATTTTGCAGAACACACAGGGACGAACCAAAGAAATGTGCTTATCTTAAAGATTCAGAAAGGAAACACATTGCCAAACTTAAGTATTCATATAGAGTTAACTCAAATGTTTCTTGAAAGAAAATATAAGATAAAATTTTAAATAAACAATGTCCAAAAACTTTGGAAAACAATGAAATGCTAAAGGAAAATTTTGAAATGCTAGAAAGGTATTTTGTATAACCCAAAAATTCTATTTCTTAGTATACATTTCAAAGAAATGAAACATGTCTATAAAAAACTGGTATACAAGTGTTCGTAATAGCATAATTCATAATATCAAAAATGGAAACACCTTGAATCTCAACTGGTGACTGGATAAACAAAAGTAGGAAAAGCTTTATAATAGGTATTTTAGTCAGAGTTTATAAGGCAACATATTTAATACAGGTCATATACTTTATAGGATATTTTAAAATATTCACACCCCAAAAAACACAAATACAGAAAAGCTCAGGAGATCTGTCTATGCACTAGAGACCCAAAGAATCCAGTTGAGTGCCTGGACCCTGTGTCAGTGTTCTGCAAAAATTCAGCTGAAGACCTAGACACCATAGCAATGTCAGCGAATCCAGCTGGAGGCCTAGAGCCCAAACAATGTCTCATGTAGTCTGTACCTGGGATCTCCACTGGGAAAGCCCAGAGGTCAGTGGTAGAAGCTAGAAAGTCTGCATCAGTGGGATGAAGGATCTGTGCCCTCGGGCTGAGGGATCTGCACTGGAACCAGGATGCAACTAGAGTTCTCCAGAAAAGACCACTAAGTACCCCCACTAACAGCAATGACCTGAGCTCGTCCATCTTCCCCTCCTGTTCTCCTTTTATACTGTTGGCAACAATCCTCAAGTGGGCCTTCTGCATCCAGCACCACACTGACTGAGTTTAGCTGGGTGTTACAAGTTGACCATTGGTTGATCCACCACAATAGGATATTATTTAGCCACAAAGAACAAAATATCAATAAATGGTACGACACAGATGAACCTTGAAAAAAATTATGGTAAGTGAAGGAAGCAAGTCATAAAATGCTATGTATTGTATGATTGCATTCATGTAAAATACATAGAATCAAGTCCCTAGACAGAGAAAATAGATTAATGAATGATTCCACACAGCTGGAGATTAGTTAAAATAGATGGGAGTTACTAAGCAGTAAGTGGTTTAAAGTGATGAAAATATTCTAAAGTTGATTTCTGGTACAACCTCATAGATATATTAAAATCGCAAATCATGGGAAGAGAAAAGTCAGCGCCTTCTGAGAATTGGCCATGCTGGGACTGGGAGGAGACCACCAAGAATCCAACTAGCCAGGACTTTTGGTAAGCCACACAAGCTATGCGAGGCCCAGGAAGAGAAAAGTCAAATAGTGCCTCCCATGAGCCTACTCAGGCTAAGAATCTCCCCTCCACCCTCCAGCAAACGGCTGGTTCAGAGGACAGGCTGAGTTGATAGCAACTAAGGTACAAAAAGCAATTAAGTGCTTGTATTGTTTGGTTGCTTTTGCAAGCCTGGAGCCAGCAGTATCAAGTACTTTCATATAAAATAATAACTAGTGTGACAAATTTCAGATACCTGTAGGAAGTCAGCATCATATCTTAAGGGCATCAAAATATTTTGAAACTTCCTCTCCCTATAAATTCAAGGTATCAAATAAATTGTCATCGAATTCTTCATTAACCTACCCTTAAAGCACATTCAGGAGGAAATTGCATTAAATTATCAAATGTTGAGAGTAGGTTTTCCATCAAAAATCATCTAGTTCTCTTTTTAAATAATATTCAGTCTTCACTTGAAACTGATTTTCTGAAAAACTGTCAAATGTGTCCAGATAATTAGGCAGTCTTCAAAAAGTCTTCATAATTTGCTATCAAAAGAAAATTGTGTTAAATATAAGAGATATGATTAAAATACAGTAAATGTTTAATTTTTTAAAAAATGTATTGCAGTAAAAGATGCATTGCTATTAATCTCCCTCAGAATACTCCCCACACTTCAAATACACTTATCCCGTTGTTCTTAGCACTTCCTGACACAGTTCTGGAAGGCTTCCTTTGTGAGAGTCCTTACATGCATTGTCATGGCTGCCTCAACTGATTCAAAATGTTTCTTTCCACCGTCATTTTGATGGTGCAAGGAGATAGAAGTCGCACAGTGGCAGATCCAGTGAATACAGTAGATGAGGACATGTGACTATGTTTTTGTGAGCCCACCTTTACAATGGCACATAGTAAGAACATTCATAGTAATTTTAATCACATTCATAAGAACTCTTACTTCCAGAATGCTTCAGAAAGTGGCAAGCATAATAGTCTATTTGTGTTCAAAGAGCGGGAGAGAAGTTTGAGGGGCTAGCGTCAACGTGTTGTTCATTTTAATAATTTTTTATCTAAATGTTCACCATATATTTTGATTTTTATCACTCCTTATAAATCCAAATTAATTATATTTACAAAAATTTAAACTACTGGGTCTCTCAAATTTTTAAAATACTTAATTGTTGCCTGTAGAAAATACTTTTTCATTCAATGATTCAAGTGAAAACTATGAAATATTTTCATATCATAATTAAAGTTCACTTTTTAGAAAATATTTGATCTGTGGTAATCCATTTCCCTTTGGAGAAAGTGGGAAAAATCAAGATAAACAGAAAGTGAAGATGTACCAATTAAATTTGGTTCTGTTATATCCTGAAGGCATTAATTTGATGAGCATAAATAAAATTTTATTTCTTTAGCATATTTCATTCCAAACATACATTTCTGAAAATAATGACCAATAAAAAATTATTTCATCTTTGATTTTAAAACAGAAAATCCCCCAAAAGATGTTTTAATAAAACTATCTCAAGTTATTTGGAGTGCTATGTTTCATAATTAGGCATAATAATACAGTAGGAAATAAAGTGACCCCTTTAATTACTATAGGTTATCAACATAATGATTTGTTTTTAAATAGAGTTGAAGATGAGCACATTACAAACTAAACTGCCTGCTTTTGCCACATCTTGTGCTGGTGTGATGCTTGTTAATTCCATCACCTCTCTTTATAAGTTTAAACTAAGTCAGTGAGCTCTCCCATGGCTCTGTGAGAGGTGTGAATTAAGATTTAATCAGCAATCTGTTTCAACATCCACTGCAGTGCAGTCACACAAGAGATCAAACATGCACGGTTTCTTCGTGCTCTTTTTTGTAAAGGAAATAGACTAAGTTATTCCCTTAGGAAAATGTGTGAGCGATTTAAAAGTAAGAAAAGATGAGGCACAGGGACGAATGAATAAAATGCAGCAAAAAAAAAAAAAAAAAGTGAGGAAAAGGTCTGTCATGCAAGCCTCCTTGCTAAATAAGAGATCAAACCCTGGATTTTCTTCTTTCAGGTTTTTTCCTGTTCACTTTCTTATCACCCAGAGAACACATGAAGCAATTAAACCCTGGGCTGCCACAGCCACAAAGGTTCTGGATGGCCTGGCACTAGAAACATCAGAAAAAAATGACTTCAGCACAGTAGGAGGATTTTTTCAGGTATTACTGAGCCTGAAAGCTGTGCTTTCCCTTCCAAAAGCCAGGACTGTCTCTGACAACCTCTTAGCTTCAGTGCAAAGAAAAGAAGATCCAAAGTCAAGAGACATTCCTAAAAGAAAGCAGAGCCATATTTGTTAACTGTCAGTGAGGAGTCTGCACTAAAGGAGAATAAACCTTTGGTAACCAATTGGGAACCTGGGGAATTAAAGCCACAAAGTGTAGTTGGATACAGACTTTTATGAAACTGAACAACAAAGCACTGCATTAGAGAGAGAATCAAAATGCTTTCTGTTAGGATAAATCTAAGACAAAAACAGTAGGACACAAAGACTATATGCAGGATCAGAGTCTGGGGTTATAGGCTGCACACCAACGTCCCCATCTCAGGGAAACTGGGGTCTGCCTGCCTTGGCTGCAGTGTAATTGCCCACCTTGGAGAATCTGTGCTGGCTGACACAGGCATTTCCTCGTTCTGTCAGTTAACCCATAACCTCTGCAGTAGTGTATATGATTCATACACAACTGCTATTAGAGAAATGTGTGCTCTAAACATGCTCACTTCAAATTTTCCACTACCTTGGATATAGTAAGAAGGGAAAACTTGGATATTTGGTTTAGTATAAAGAAAGCTAAGCATATATGCATGTGTTTTGGGGGGCATTCTGTGAAGGGTAATTCACAGCAAATGTGCATCTACTTACTGTTTGGTAAAGTAGATGGTGTCTGAAATTCTCCTTCTTTGTTGTCTGTATAAATTTCAAAAGCCACTTTGAAATAGTTTTTGAGGAGCAACCGAACCAAGTAGAAACCCAATAGGTAATTCTAGAGCAGACAAGTGTTGCATATGTAAGAGAGCAGTTCTACTGACCCCTACTTCATACGAGATTCTAGTCATAGGAGGAGAGACCCAAGACAGAACCTTGCAAAGACTCCAGTGCTTTTGCTTTATACCTGAACTTGGCTTAAGAACATGTCACACACAATTTCTTTCCTTTCTTATCCTCAAAGCCTGAAGTACTGTAGGCAGTTGCTTTATACTATAAAATCATATAGTACCTAGGATTTTAACAGAGAAGTTACTGTTGCTACAAAAAAGTAATAATATCCACACAGTGTTTGCCACAGGTCTGACATAAGTTAGCCTTTTTAATAACTACATTCTTTCTAGCAACCAGGAGTGGATCTCAGTACAAACATGTTTGTGACCTCTGCAACCCAGGCCTAGCAGCCATTTCTGTGAACCTGAAGAACCCATATTCACTCTGGTATAAAACAATAAAAACCTACTGCCTACCTTTTTAAAAATCTAATCTCTAAAAGTATTATATGGCTGCAGTTAAGCAGTGCTTTGGGTTATAGCTTAATTTCTCTATGTATTTGTAGCCCTGAATAAAAAGAACTTGAGCAAACTCAGAGGATTTGAGCAACTGTTACTTACATCTTTATGTCTGGTCTTTCCTCTGTTCCTCACCCTGGAATTCCAGCCCCAGAACGGCCCTCCTGTTGTATCTAAGTCAGTGACCTTGTGTTTGTTGGGTTTGGCTATCCTAAACAAATGCTTCTGAGTAGATGAACTGATTAAAGAGGAATTAAAAAGTATTTGTTTTTCTGGGATAAAACTAAAATTAAGCACCAAATTGATGGTCATGGCCAACAAAGACAAATGTATCAAATCTCTCTTAAATGCTTGAGGGCAGGACTGACATCTATTTATGAGTCAACCATGTTGTATCATGAAATTGTAGCCTTTATAATTTACAAAGTCATGGTTTCACTTAAGTTATATCAAACTTCATTTGTGCTTTATCATTGTTGCAATGGTAACACTGAATGAATTATTGTCAAAAGCTTGTCAAACAGACATGGCTTACTTATTAATGTGGTTACAGACTATGAAATTCCTAAGCAATTCATATATCCACTATTTCTGATAAAACACTTTTTAAAAACATTTCCAGCACTTATCTACCATTTCTACACATTAAGTACTAATTCTAGTACTTGGACACATTATTTCACTTAATCTTCATCATAACTCTTTAACTTGATCATTATTATTTTATTGATAGAAAACCGAGATA
Organism: Dolichotis patagonum; assembly: GCA_004027295.1. NCBI lineage: Eukaryota > Metazoa > Chordata > Mammalia > Rodentia > Caviidae > Dolichotis > Dolichotis patagonum. Next base: position 17,831 of record PVJX010013782.1, read on the forward strand.
AGTGAAAGGTATGGTCAGAATCACTAGGCTGACCTCAGAGAACTGGGCTTCCAGCCTGGACAGTCTGGCTCCAGAATCTATATCCTTAACACTCAGCCTACGAGTATCCGCTCTATATTACCTGTGCTGCTGACCACTAAACAAAGATCACTCAGAGTAAGGTAACCTTCCTTGGATCTTCATTTTCTGTTCCAAAAAAACCTTCTTCCATTCATAGAAAATATGAAAATAAAGAATCACCAGGGGAAATTTATTATCACAAAAGATACCCTGACATGAGGTTGACAATTTAAGAAATCACTTTGTCTCAGCCTGACCCATGAAAGTCTCACAGACAGCAATCTCTAAAGCTCTGGGTCTCTTTCCAGCCTTGTACTAGAAAAGATTTATGACTGAAACATAGAACAGTGGTCCTCAACCAAGAGTGACTGTTGTCACCCTTCCCCCAGGGACATTTGGAAATGTTCAGAAATCCTTTGCTTACCATAACAGGAGGTATTTCCTGGATAGAGGTGAGGAACAGTGCACAGGATAGTACCCCAAACAAAGAAGTATCCAGTCTAAAATATTGAGGAACCATGATGTGATGACAAATCATGATGTCACCTTGGCTGGATAAAGAGATGCTTAGAAAATTAGTACAGCACTCTTCTGACTGTGTCTGGGGCTGTGCTTCCAGAAATGTGGGTATATGCACCCACAAGCTGACCAAGAAGATTCTCCCTAATTGTGGGGGGTACCATCCAATAGGTTTGCACCATAGAGAGAATAAAAAGAGATCAAGGGGAAAGTCAGCCTGCATTTGGAAAGCTCTGATCGGCTTCTCCAAGGGGTCTTTTGCTGCTGCTGTAATTTGTGGACACTGAACTCCAGCTTTTTCAGTTTTTCAGTACAGACCACACCACTCCAGGAAGCCTCTAAGGGTTTTAGTGTCAGACTGGCGCTGCATCCTTGATCCCTTTTACTTTGGATCTGGAAACCTCTTGGGCTGAGGATCTACTGGATCCTCCGGCTCTCCATTGTGCAGATAGCCATCATAGACTCTCCCATGGCTGACCCTGTAACCACGTTTTATAACAGTGATTCCATTCCTTTAAAGAAATCTAACCCACACAGCTGACTTACAGTATCCCTCTACATCAATGCCCGGGGCTATGACAGTGCATCCCTTTGGCTGTGGCCTCACTAGATTAGAAATCACCCCTAGTATTAATAAAGTATAATTTATATATTCCTCATTCTCTTGGCTATTTCAGAATCCTTTAAATGGTTATAGTGAGTGACATGGTTTTGAGGTCTAAAATCTTTGGAAATCCCCTCCCCCAAAATGAAAAATTCCACTGTACTTGTCCCACAGTTGTATCCAAGTATCCAAGAAAGTATCCGTTGACAAAAAGATGCTGTCAAATTGAGACAGCATTTTTTTAAGACCACTTGTCATAAAAAAAGACATAGAAATTCAGCAGCTATCAAAGATGACAGTTGTCACTTTCACCCACCAATGCCTAAGGCAAACAAAAAGTTACAAGAAATGCATTTGACTGACTTTGTGATTCCAAAACAATTACTGACATGTAAGGCATGGAAACAAACCATGTCCATCTACTTCAAAAAGGTTACAAAGAAAAATTCTCCTCTACAGAAACAACCTGCATTTAAAAATATCATTTTGTACAATATAACTTAAAGAAATGTCCTTGATGACAAAAAAAAGGTTTTTTCTTAGGGATTTGTCATTTTTGTACCATTTTTAAGAACAAAAGAGTCAGAAATGGGAGCAAATAAATCAAAACAATTTCTTTGAAATGCAGTAATTCATACATAAAATGCTACCACTAAAGCACTAGGAACGTGATGGATGATACGCATCATTTTTCTGTACTGAGCCTAACAACAGCTCATGTGTCTCCAATTCACAGTTTTGTACAAAAGCATGAGTTCTCTGGAACTGGAATTTCAAATAAAGCGAAATGACACCCAAAGTGCGAGCCCCATTTATTGCCTCCTCAGTTTTATTTTCCAGCTAATGTTGGTACCAACCACACCCTCAAACCTCTATTCTCAAGTTCACCTTCCACAAGGTGTGTGCACTTCAAATGCAAGGCAGATGATTCTGGGTTAGTAGAACCAAGTCTAATGTAAAGCAAAGCTAGTCTAAAATATATTACTCAGGAAGAGATTTTGCTGTCCAGACATCCAACTAACATGTCACAAGGCAATTTTTCACACTTTCAGGACAGAAAATAACATTAGAAAATGAACAAAGTAGTCCATAGTTGAAAATATGACCTTAAAATATAGAATACTTTTTCTACATAGGAATAAGAAAGCAACACAGTCCTATGCAAACAAGGACTATGTCACAGTAACTGACATAAGTGAAATGTATGCAGAAGTCATTTTAAAAGGCAAATCTCTGATCTTGATGAGGAATATAAGAAACTAAAAATTCTACAGCGAGCAATGACAGTCTCTGTCATTATTAAGGGGAAAGTGGAAACATTACTGTTTGTAAATACAGAAATTCAAGGCATTTCTAGGTTGTCTATTAATCTCATTTTCAAATCTGTTAGACTTTTTTTGTTTTATTTTTTGTAATTCCTTGGTCATTGGAGATATTTTCAAAGGACTGTTACATTTTTAAACAGAGTTGTTGAAAATTTCTTATTTTCTCTAATAATCTGTTGATTTCTAACAGTTTACTCAGTTTAAAATTTTATTTTTCATTTAACATGTAATGTAGCTTTTTCCTGTATAGTCAGTAATTATTTATAGTAAGACACTACTTGTTTTCCTGAAAATTATTTGTGCGAATTCTCTGAGATTTGGATAAAGTTGAATTCTCCAGAGAGGGCTTGCTTTAGTTTCCACTAGAAAATTTTAAATTCTAACATGTGATTGAATTCAAGATGTTGTTAACTGTAAGGTGAATTTTTACATTAAAATGTAAAAAATAAATTCAGTGCATCATCAAATCAATGAAATACAATACATCTATGATTTAGGATTTTTATAGACAATCATATTCTTTACTTTTGCAAACCAAATCTGTTCTGGCCTGAGTGGAGAACTTCTTAGCTGAATTTCTAATCCCACTCTATCCCTTTAAATATATCAAGGCTAAATTGCTGTAGTTCTGAGAAAGCAGGGAAGATAGGAAGGAGAGAGATCATCTTTCTATTCTCGTGATGGTGAAGGCAAATACAATTTAAATTCCAGTTTGCTAGATTTCTCTAATCAGACTCCCAATGTAATAGAACTAAAATCTTTGTCTTCTGAGAGAAATTTGGCATTTCCATCCCATTATCTGCTATATCAAAAAGTTAAATTTTAGAAAACACTCTCATGGCAAAATCAACTCCATTGCTTCACTTACCTTCCTGGGTTTCTGACCTCAGTTAGATTTTGAACCAAAATTTTTATCTTGTTCTGTCTTTTATATTAATTTTTATCCAAAATTGGAGCAAACTACTTAGCCACTATATTACCAGAGATAGCTCTATTGAAATAACTGTAATCTGACTTCAGTATGATTTCTTAGAAGAAAACAAAACTGCAATTCAAGATGGTATAAGACATATGTAATTATGTCCCAATTTCTGAGACAATGCTAAAATTACAGTAAGGGAAAGTAAGATACAATAGAGAACATAATGGATCATCAATATCCCAGAAATTTTTAAACATTTATGGAAGACAAAGACAGAAGAATATTTACTGATTTAAGAAAATATCTTGAATAGTGCTGAGTAGATTTTAACTGGTCTCATCTCAAAACTATGTGAGGCAATGTATAGGTTAACAGAATAACTATTCCACAAATTATACATACTTCAAAACATGTCACACCCATTAAATCTACAGAACTTGTATTTTTTTAGTTATAATTAGTAAAATAAAACTAACACCAACAAAAAACATCCAAATCCCTCAGACTAAAATACATGTAAGTGGGCACTTTGTGAAGATGGAAGTTGGTTTCTCAAGTAGAAGTGAGAGAGCTAAGGTAGCCCTCAGTCTTGCAGGGTTAAAAGCATCCTAGGCAATAGGGAATTAAAGGGGATACGGACTTAGCTAACTCACCTGGAAAGGGACAGTGGGCAGTCAGCTCCGCCTTCGAAGGCTATGATGCCAGGGGAAACATTAAGAATGCAGAGCCAAAAACTTTTTAAAAAAAAAATCATTGAAGCCAACCTCTCTGAGACAGAGGAGTGACCTACTTTGCTTCAAAATCCAATTAAAAACTTCCTCAGATGATAAGGGACAAATTCCAAGTTGTAAATGACAGGTACATGTGTAGAATCACCACTCCTATCTTTCACTACTTTACTAATACAGAGACCTAAAGTGTAATGAGATGTGCGGTGCATGAAGAAGCATGATGATAAGCACAGGTGTGAGTACAGCCCCACCTCCCAGTGGGATATCAAGAGACGGGTGCCTGCTACTCCTTATACACAGTAAAAAGACACCTTTATCCTTTACTTCCGTAGACCTGAGATTCCTGCTCACAGGTGCAGCTTCCCCTATACTGGAGCATAAGAATAAAGAGCCTTGTTCCTATTCCAAGGTGCTCTTGTCTGATTCCTCTGATAGACAGCATAAGAACCCATGGAGTCAGTGGCAGAATGACAGAGTCTCCTTGAGCATGATGTTAGGATGAAACAAGCAAAATAATTCGAATTACTGTCTTTGAGATAGTTATGCTGTTTTTCTTGATTCCGCCTTCTTCTCCCTTCTCTCTCTCTCTCTCTCTCTCTCTTTCTCTCTCTCCCTCTCTCCCTCTCTCCCTCTTTCCTTCTCTCCCTCTCTCCCTCTCTCTCTCTCCCTGCCCATGCACACAACTCATGCTTCCTTCTCCATCTCAGGTAAGAATGTAAGACAACAGCTGGTTTCAAAACATGAAAATTCTCCTAGGGAGAAACTGGATATCACTAAACCAAAGTGTGGTGCCCAAAAAAAGTCTTGCAACTTTTTTAGCTGGCTGCCCACCTGCTCAGCCTAAAGAAACCTTGCCCTTTGATGAGTCCTACTCCTTCCAGAAAACTGTCAGCCAGACTTGCATTCAGGGTAGAGTTCCTTAGGGGAACTATGACAAAGGAAATCTGCAGGAAATTATCTTTCACATTTAAATATAAACAGACAGCCAAAAATTACCCAGACATGAAGAGAATCAAAAGAATAAAAGTAATAGACTATGATGTACTGACTGCCAATGGGCAAAAGCGATCTGCTTCAGTTAATAGGAATGTTTTAAAAACTAGTTTCTTGGGATAGTTACACAAGTTGTAAAATTATTCAAAATCACTGATTTTTACGACTAAAAGTGGATACCTTACAATGTGTAAATTATGCATCAATTAAGACTATCTTCAAAGGACATGTGCCAAGTGGTTAAAGCAATGTACTATTTTCAAAGGACAGTAGATTGATTAGAGACAAGTAAAGTGAAAAAGTCTATCACATAATATTAAACAGGCAAGGATGACTTATTCAAGAATTGTAAAGGTCATCACTCAATCTGAGTTGACGTCTGTTGATATGATGGGGGTGGGGAGTTTAAGGAATGTTGACAAGAGTTCAAAGGCCATGTGTTTTTGCTAGTGGGCCTTATCCCAAGGAAAAGTAAAATTTCTGACTTATATTCAGGAAAATAAAGTGGTTTTATAACTTGGAGCACAATGCCCATTAGAAGTTTGACTCCTACTCAGCCACAGAGTTGGGAAATATCATTCTGGATGCTGACAGTTCCAAGGAATGGTGCCCAAATTCTGGAAAAAGACATTCCAGCTTTCTAAAACTGGCTAAAGGTAGCCAAACATGGTGGCACATGCCTGTAATTTCAGCAGTCAGGAGGATGAGCCAGAAGGATTCCTGAGTGTTTATGGCCAGTATGAATTATATGGAGACTCTGTCTAAAATAAATAAAACAAAATAAAATAAATAAAACCGGTTAAAGGCTTGACATCTTAAAAAATTGTGTCTCACAGGAGCAAAGAAAAATATATAATTACCAGTGTTTAAAGTAAGTGCTAAAAAAAAAAGGTTGGGGGTTAGAGACCTAGAGGAAAACTTAGCTGAGAAAGTTAAAGTCCTCTTGACTATAAGCAAATCAAGGAAAAAAAATTGGTCTAAAAAAAAAAATCAGAGAGGAAAAATAATGTTAACTACTTAAGTATTTCTTATTAATTTTTGCATAAAGATTCATTAAATCATTCATCCCTAAAACAAGAACTGAAACATCAAAGTACAATAGTAATATCTCAGCCAAAACATAATGAAATAATAAAATAAACAAATTTATGTAGCTGTAGAAATTTTCCATAATAAAAATGAAAAAAAGATAAAAGATATGATAAAAATATGAACCTATTATTTCCTGGGCTCTTCAAATCCCCCAATGTTGTAAACACAAAATGTGCTGAAAAGCACTATAGAAAAACCAAATTCCATTAATGAGAAAAACTTAGACAGCAAAAAATTCTGGTTTATATCACTGGCTTTGCAAAGTATTTTCTACTAGAAAAAAAAATCTCATTTTTCTGTTGGGTCAGGGAATAATCTGGAGCAAAGAGATGCTGCAGATATTTGTGATAAATCTAAGAGGTGAGACCACAGAGAAAACTTGAGCTTTGTGTTAGATATTTATATACTGTGAATGTTATTAAATAAACACTTGGATATTTTTATTATACGTCACCTATGACTTGGCATCTTAAAAACAATGGCTTCCATGTGGTTCTGTTAAGTGTAAGTGGAAAAGCTAAAATTAGGCTTTTTAAGTCCTTTTTTAACTAAAATTTTTTGTTTACACTTTAATATATTTTTGTTATGTTAGTTCACCTTTAATGGCTTTTTTCCCTTTCCTTTTGATGTCTTGTTTTTTGAGATGAGAAATGTAATGAAAGAATAAATTATGCTCTGTCAAAAAGTAATGAAAAATACTAAGGAATTTTTAATAAAATTTCTATAGCTACTTTGCTGCTGTTTTAAACTTGTTTCCTTCATATTATACTGCTAGAAACCAGTGATTATGAATATAATGTATGTCATCTCAGCATTGAAAACTTGATCAACAAAAAGGTCAGAGTTAACTGTTGCCAAGAAACTTGTCTTTCTAATGGGTCAGCCTAAGTGGGTAAGAGACACTAGGACCATGAATTTGATTGACAAGGTGGTGATTTAGGGGGAGAGTAGTACTAATAGCATTTGATGGAGCATCAAACAATTCAGCAAAAGACACAAATAATGGAAATTCATTATGGCAGTGGAACCTATAAGACATCAGGAATGTGGATTCAGTAGAGGAGATTGGGAATGGAACAGTAGGGGTGGATAATCACTGCAGATATCCAAAGTCTGTCAGTTAGACTAGCCCAAGCATGAAGGAAAGAATGATGATGAGTTTGTAGATGACTCTCAGGACTCCTGGGACCACAGAAACACACAAGCACGAACCAAGGCATAGGAGTCTGCCATTAAGAAACAGGCTTCAAAACCCATGTAATATCCAAGTACCTCATCAAAGGGATCAAGACAAAAAAAGAACATCTACTCTAAGACAAAGGCTGTTTACTTTTACCCCAGAATAGCAAAAAAGGCCAAGCTCTGGGCAGATCAGATTACTAGGAGGAACAATTCAGTTTATCTGACCATAGTAATTGAGTAGGTAAGCAGCTAAAGCAAGACAGTTCTTTATGTTTCTTATGTGTTTAGACAAAGAATTCATCTCCCATGAAAGTCAGGACAAAATTTCAGATTTTACAAGCTTATATACTATGTATTAGTGGAGGTTAAAACAGCATAAGTAACAGGCAAATAGCTTTCCATAAAATATTGGAGATAAATTAAAACATTTCTTTTGCTGGCATTTTGGTGAATTAAATAGATATTCTGTGCTATAAAAATGCTAGAATCAATCTCTTCAATACTTTAATACTTTAATAAAGATCTCTTTATTTGTCTGATACTGAACAGCCACAGAGAGCTGTTGCTTCTCTGTGAAATGTTTTAACATATTCCCATTGGTTTTAACCACACATTACTGTCTCATCAGTTGGCTTGTATCATCCAGTGTGACAATCCCATGCCACCTAATGGATAGCTATGCACATACCTGGTGTTTCAGAGAGACAGGTCCAGCAGTGAGACACACAAATTACTACCTCAATATGAAAATATTAAACAATAGTTAAACCCAATGAACAATCAACTTCCTCTACTTTAAATTAATCCTTCCAACTAGCCTCTGACTTATTAGCATTTCTGTTTAATGAATATATATAGGATGATGAATTCAAATATCTTAGTCACTTTTCCCTTGCTGTAACAAAACACCTGAGACAATTAACTTGGAATGAAAAAAGGTTTATTTTGACTTCCAGTTTCAGAGGTTTCAATGTATACTTGTTTGGCCTGTCACTTTGGGTCCATGGTGGCACAGTACATAATGGCAAAAAGACATGTAGTAGAAGGATGTTTACCTCACGGCAGCCAGGACGTGAAAGACAGAGAAGAGCCTGGGGTCCCAATATCTCATACAGGAGGATGCTCCCTTGAACTTCTACTAAATTTGCTTTCTTCCCTTAAGCAAACTCCTAAATGTCTCACCACCTGTCAATAGCACCATAGGCTGGCAACCAAGCTTTTGGCACATGGACCTGTTGGGAATATTTAGGATCCAAATTGTAACATTCAGTACATTTTTTATTATCTTATGCTAGCAGCCTATGAAGTTTGCTGAGAAGTTCTTCCAAAGGTTTAGCCTCTCATATCAGGCAGAAGTATTTACTACAACTCTTGTCATTACTAAAATGACAACCCAAAGAAGAGGAAAGTGTGGACCATCCTTCCTATCTACTGGAACCAAAGGTATAGCTTAACCTTCAGTTTTATCCTTGGCTGCACCTTGGAAACCCATGTCTGCCGCAAAGCTGATTTACAATTTCATGACATTTTACCTCTGTGTGGGAATTTTTCTAAACCATCCTGCACACACAGCATTGAAAACACTGGTTACAAATCTCATTCTTAGAATTCAAACAATCCTATATTCAACTCCTTGTGCAAACTCTCCAAATTCATTGATCTTATATGTTAATGCACCCATTTGTTTCATCAATTATAAAACAAAAATTCTCTGCCAGGGTATTTAGACTCTATATCCTAGCACATTGTAAGCTCTGAATAAATGACAGGTTTCTTTTTCAGGTGAATCTAAAAACCTCATATCAACTATATTATTAATCTACTTTTTGATAGTACTGAGCAATAGTATGTTTCGTCTTTTTTTGAAGTTAAAAGTAGCATGCATCCCCTTAAATAAATTAATATTCTCATTCCAATTGATCTTTTAGTGGTAATAAATTTAAGATGCTAAGAGATCAAGCAACAGATACTTAAAGAGAATATGGATATGCTAAAATACATACTTTATGTATGCCAGAATTTAACTTTTTAACATGAAGATGAAGATGAAGCCAAAGGTGGAGAGAGAGACCAAAAGACTTAAGAAAGAATTCAGTGCTTTTTTTTTTTTGGAGACAGAAGTATGTATCATACAAGGTAACATGTTCTGTATTGTCTTTTTTTTTTTTCAAAATAAGGTTTTGCTATGTTGTTCATTCTAGTATTGAGCTATGTAGCTTAGACTGGTCACTAACTAGAACTTGCAAGTATCATCCTGCTTGAGTGCTGAGATTACAGGCATATGCCACCAGGTCTGATCTCTATCATCTTTTGAAATGAAACCTTAACATCTATTCAGTTACAGTGATACCTATTACATATCTTAAAATCTACTCTAGTTATTGACACTCTTTGAAACAATTTTAGCTAAATCATTAAGATAAAAAGATCTCTTATCCAGGGATTTAGTTTAGCAGCGTAAGTGCCTGCCTGGCAAGTGTGAAGTCACAAGTTCAATCCCCAGTACCAAAAAAGAAGAGGAGGAAGAAAGAAGAAGAAGAAGGAGGAGGAGGAGGAGGAGGAGGAGGGGGGAGGAGGAGGAGAAGGAGAAGGAGAAGGAGGAGAAGAAGACCTCTTAGACCACACTTAGCATGACAGAAAGCAAAGTAAACATTTGCAAAAAGATAACAAGTAACAGATTACCTAATGAGGTTATAACCTTAAGTAGTTTTCTTCCTTTTGGCTGTGCCAGCTGGGCCAGAATAGATAAGTAGGCTACAGATTAATGTTTAAGTCCCAAAAGCATGTTCTGCAATTCATCTAAAATATGTTGACAGGATACATCAAAAAACACTCTCTTCAAAAGTCTGTGTTTGAACAAATGCCATAAATGACCACTGCATACTAATCTCATGTATACAGTAAACAGCACAAATGGCTTGTATCCATGCCTGTCCTTCTTGTACAGCATGTCCCATTGCATTATCTCACCAAATCCCTCAACAAGACTGCAAATGAGAACATATTACCCACCGACCCAGTTGCCCATTGTGACATGCAAAGAGGCAAATTAATACACCAAGACTTAGAATTCCCCAGACTTCCAGTTTAGTACTTTTGCCATTGGGACATCAAAAGATTCCACCCATAAGGAGTTAATAACCAAGGAATGTGTCTCAGCCCTGTGCTCAGGATGAATTAGTCACCACCATGACTCCACTTCAAACTTGAAAGGACCTATTTTCCCAAGAAGCAGACCGTTGTTATCCTACAGTGTTGAAGCCCCTGTGTATTTCCTATAAGATCATTATTATGAAAAGACTTTGAAAAATACAAAGCAAAGTCTTATCAGTAACTCATTACCAGCCTAATTCATTTTCCCTTCCTTGAAGCTATTTAATTGATAAATAATAATTATATTAATTTATAGGGAACAATGTGATGTTTTGATATATGTTTACAGTTTGGAATGATTGAATCAAGCTAATTAACCTATCCATTACTTCACACATTTATTGGGTTCTTTTTCATGTAGTGAAAACATTTAAAATCTACTGTTGACATGTTTGAACTATGTGATACACCATTATGAGTTATCATCACAATGCTGTGCAATGAGCCTCTTAAATGCATTCTTCCTAACTGAAACCTTGTACCTTTGAAATCCTCTCATTCCCCATCTCTGCCTCCTGCCTCTGGTGACCAGCACTCTACTTTCTCCTTCTAAGTGTTAAACATTGTTAGATTCCACACGGAAGAGAAATCATGCAGCATCTGTCTTTCTGCGCCTTGCTTATTTCACTTAGGACCATGTCCTTCAGGTTTATATATATTGTTACAAATCCCAAGTTCCTTCTTTTTTAAGACTGAGTAGTGTTCCATGAATTATATCTGCATAAGAATATTATTCCATTATAATATGACTAAGTATATATCATATCTGATATTTGTAGATGGATAAAGAAAATGTAATGCATATATATGTTTTCTTTATCATTTATGTCTCGATACTTAGTTGATAGTTTGTTGTTTATAAGAATAAATATGTCATTGTAAAAGTCCTCAAAATACATCACTAAAGTTAATATTATTGAGTTAATTTTAAAGGCATTAAAAGAGGAGTAAAATATGTATTTTTTAAATTTCTCCATTTATAAAAAGCATAAACATTTACTGATATATTTATACAGAACACATGCTTTTTTCCTTAAGTCTGACTCCATTCGTTGACATCCTAAAACATCTTTCCGACAGTAATTCATGAGTCACACAATGTTATTTATTGAAGTAAAATGAAAATTTAAAGACTCCTACATTAACTGATTTTCATCTAAAACTTTTTGGAAAGTTAAGATATTACCTAATCTTTGTAGATGTCTTGTCCACACAACTCAACAGGATTAGCTTTTATTGCCTTTATCACTGTCATGGTTTATGTCAGTGGCCCCCAGGCCTCATGTATTTGCATTGTACATTTGTGATTGGTCCATTGTCTAGTGCTTAGATTGATGGTGTCAGTGCTATATCCTCCTAGGGGGTGGAGCCAGGATGTGATGTAACAGCAGGAAGAAGGGTTGTCTCTCTTTCTTGCCAGTTTCCACTTGCTATTTGCAACCGCCATGAACTGCGGCCCCGCCATGCCACCCTGCCTTGTAGCCAACTGAGTATGAACTGAAACCTCCAAAAACTGTAAGAAATAAACCTTTCCTTTCCCAACTTTGGGCGTCAGTTATTTTTTCTCAGCGACTAATAAAAAGTAACTAGGACAATCACCTTCATCAAAACAAGACTCTTTATTCACAGTGGCATTATTTTTTCTATAATGCTGAATTACAAAAGTATACACAACTGTCATAAATAGATTTAAAGCTACCAAGTCATTCCTGGCAAGCAGATAACAACTGGCATAGAAGGCAAGAAGACTTTTTAAAGAATAATGCAGCTGTGAGCATTCAGCTTGTCCTGGTCATAGATTAAAACAGGATTCCTCAGGAAAGTAGAGCTCAGATTTTATTTGCCAGTATAATAGACATATTATACTGTATATGACCGTATAATAGACATAAATTTGGCAAACTATATTTAGTGAAACTTTTAACATCGATGAAATGATCACCAGCCTTTCTTATTACATTATAAACTTTGTAGGGACTAAGCTACTTAAGAAAGTAACACTCAGTATTATACCTCACAAACCAAGCAAAACATCCAGACAAATTTTAATAAGATACATGGAAAACTAAAATTATCAGGCAGTCTCTCAGGTAGTAAATTTACATGACTAGAAAACTGAAGATCTTTCTTTCAAAATCATGTTATATTTCTGTTTTTAAACTAAGAATGATCTTGTACTTAACTATGCTTTAAAAATTCATGTAATAAGAAGCTTGGACTATAACTAAAAGCAGATAAAATCCAATGCACGTTTGTAAATGATACAGAAACTTTTTTAGGACCATTGCTGAGGAAACCAGTAGAGCAGCATTTAATGAGTAACTTGTATCCTTATTTTTAAGTTAGCAATAGTACTCTAAGATAAAAGAACATTAAAATGAAACTGCAGGGAAGCTCAAGATTGTAGTGATCAAAATCTTAAGGGGACTCATGCAAAATAACTTATACAACTGTTTTTCTTCTTTCTGTTGCAGTGAAAGAGAAATGAGGAAAAAAAAAAAGAAATTATCAGAAACAGCAGAAACCTTCTAAATGAGAAATGCTAAAAAACATTAAATAGGACCTTCTTCTGAAGGCTAATAGTGTAGAAGAGAAAAGAAATTATTTGTACCTATAAGTGAAAAGCAGTTTTTTGTCCTAGATAATAAAATAAGGAGAGCTAAACTCAAGACAGTTTCAAAACAAGTTTATTTCACCAAGTCTAGCCAGACATATTGTAAGACATGAGAACAAGAGATGACAGGCAGAAGTAGAGATTTTTCTAATTTCCAGCCCATGTCATATTTCTTTAAATCTTACATTTTATTGTGTAGCAAAATGTTTTATCTTGATATAAACTAATTTTAATATTTTTATTTAGGTATAATTCATACATAGAAAAGTTGCACATTTAATACATATAATCTGATTAATTTGGACACACAAATACAACTGTGATACTACCACTCAATCAAGTTATTGAAAATACCTATCATCTCCCAAAATCTCCTTGTGTCCTTTATGTTTCATTTAGTTTCTCTTTTGTTTTTGTTTTCTTGGTGAGAATAATTAAAATGAGATTTATCCTTTTAAATTTTTTAAGTCCATGATACTGTATTATAAACTATGGGCACAGTTTTACAGTAAATTTTTAGTTTTTTTATTTTTTCCTTTAAAAGTTTGTGTGTCCACTGAGAAAAACTCCCCATCTCCCTTTCCTCTCATTCTGCCAACTACAATTCCATTCTCTGCCTCTGTGGATTTGATTTTAGGTACCGCTGTCTCCTCTAAATGTAATGGATGAATCTGGAAGACATTTTGCTAGGTAAAGTAAGCCAATCACAGGATAAATGCTGAATGATTCCACTTATATGAACTATCAATTAATTTACTATCTTATTTAAGAATCTTTTTGCATGGCAAAAATGTGAATGAAAGTGTGGACAAACTTGTCTGTATCACAGCTGAGATGGGCATCTTGACTCTTCAAAGGCATATTGAGCAATGACCATTATCCAGAAGAAAGATGAAAGAAAGAAAGAAAGATAGTTTAATCTAACTCCAGACAAAATTATGAAAGTGAATAGCTTATTACAAAAAGCATCTCAAGATAAAACATGAATCATCATGCAGACCTTCTAATGATGTAATAAAATATTTACTTTCTGCGTATTAGGAATTATCTTCCTAGTCAACAATGTAGCCACAGATGTTAAAGGAGGATATTGAAAGACAAATGTAAATGTAATTTGTAATTAAATAATTAATACTAAAAATCCTAAAGCAACTGAAGTGACTTTAGCATAGCACATACAGCCACATACATCTCTATTAACAGAATTATGTTTAAAACAAGCTGTTCCCATGGGATTTCTTGTATGAACACAAGAAACATCTGAAAAGAAAAGGTTAAGGAAAATAACATTGAACTCTTACTGCAAGCTCATCCATCTACCTAAAATTATAAAACTGGAATTGTACAGCGGTGTGTGGATACCTCCAGAATGAGAGTCTGCATTCCACCCTAGAGCAGCTCCTTAGACATTTCTTTAAATTTTATTACACAAAAAATTTCCTCATTTGGACCATATTCTAACTCTACTTGTTGTCTGTAAATGAAATGCAAATAATCTGTCTTTAATACTAAACGTTCTTTGATAATTCAGATGCATCCATCTCATATTCACCCCTCTTACACACACACACACACACACACACACACACACACACACACACACACATAATCACACACATGCACACACATTCATTTCATCAAATTTAATGCCTCCTAAAGTTTTTCTATGGTATGTTCTTCCCATATTCCCTTTAAATGTGCTCAGTGTGTTTATGTTTCACTTATACTGTGGCACTTCAGACTAAAGCATTCAGCAAAGCAGTACCTCACACAGAATGTCTGTTGTTCTCTAAGCTACATTTCTAAATTCCTTTAACCAAAGTTGTATCGGCCACTATGACAACCACTTCAGTCAGGGGCCTGACTTTAAATGTATTTACAACTAAAATTTCAGTTCCTTTTTGCAAGTTCTGTGCCACATACACTTCCACCAACCCTCATTGAGTTTGAGACCATATATGTAGTAGGCTTTTACTTTTACCCTCACTAGAAGTGACAGGATGACACAGAACACAATCTTCTTTTTTTTTTTTTTTTTTTTTGGTACCGGGGATCGAACTCATGACCTTACACTTACTTGCCAGGCAGGCGCTTAAGCCACTGAGCTAAATCCCCAGCGAGAACACAATCTTCTGATTGACTTTTTTCCATGGACCTTGGGGGTGTGGCATCATCTCATTTTCCTTCCAAGCTACACATCAGAAATCACAGTTTTAGAAAGTGTGTTTCTGTATGAGTTAAAATCACTCACTAATCTATTTATTTTTGGATTTTGGATTTTTGGATGACCAAAAATTGCATATTTTATTCATTAATTTTCATAAGATAATAAAAGGAAGTAGAAAATTGACAATTTTATCAAACTTATCAACATAAGAATTGACCGTTTGAAATGACACCTGCCAAGCAATGCTCAGTACAGTAGGTAAACTAACTCACTACCTGAGTGACGCTGGGGGTAACCTGTTAACTGGTTAACTTAGCTCCCCCTTACACAAATAGAACTATTTTTTCTGTTGAGAACATTTCACTTATAGGGATTGTAGGGACAGAAACATTGGATTACTAAAGTGTATAGGGATATTGATATCTGGATTATATTTCTGCAGTTAATCGACTAATATATCAGAGATAACCTGGGTTGTATCTTGATGAAATCAAGATGCTAAGTGTACATATTTTGCTCTGCTCTATTAAAGTAGATGTCATGTCAAAAAATAATGTGGTAATTGCATCAATTGCTATTCATGAACTTGTGTGTAATTACCATTTTCTGTCCAGGGGAGATTAGATTACAATTAGCAGGATACTGAATACCTAAAATAGGGAGGTAGAACTTGGAGCAAGGGGAAAAAAGAAATAAGAACATTGCTAAGAAAAGCCTCTTACCTTGTGATTCTATTGCAATTAGCCCCATCAACCTATCCACTTCATATGGACAAACAGAATTCTATGTCTTAGGATGTTCTGCACTTTGATGCTAAATACTAACAAAAGTAAAGCTTTTCATAATTCACAAATTTGTGTGAGTTTCAATGTAATACATAACAAGAATAATGTCAACATGAAACTTTTGTTCACTACACTGTTACATATTTTCACACACACATTTACTTTTCTAATCTCTAAATAAAAATAAAAAATTGAAATTCAAACATTAATCAAGTAACAGTATTATAAATGGCTAAGTTAGATAGAAGCTAATATACAGTCAGAGAGGGATTGGGCTGTTAGGAACTCAGTACAAATAACAACGACATCAGAATTGTGACTGAAGCAAAATCTGAAGACAGTCAGACCTCAGGATGGAGAGGTAATAGTAAGGCCTTAACACTTTCCTATAGATAAATAGTAATCCAAGAATATACTGTAATTAGCACCATCTGGCCCAGTGGGCCCAAATAGACATCAGATACATAAGTGCGTGACCAGAACATCTGGACCCCTACTCCCTCCCCATCTGCAAAATGCCTTTGATCTTTCCATATGTCCTTACTACATGACTCACTTCTCAATTGGATCAGTATCAGTAGAGACTATACTGGTAATCCTATAGATTGACTGTAGGTTGACATATGTTGTACCTTCATTGTAATTTTGCTAATAAATTATCCCTGATAAAGGACCCAGTGGCCATCCTTGGGACCCCTCTTAGAAATCTAGGAGCTACTCTTATTCTTCTTATTATTATTTCATCTTATTTTCAATAAAACTCTTCTAACTTCCTCCTTTACTTTGCAACTTTATTTCTCAATATTGGGAGACCACAGGTTCTGCACATTTGACACCTAACAAGTCAGAAGTGATATTTTTCCTGTATAGACATTCTAGGAATACAGAAACCCTCATGCAGTAAAAATAATAAAGCCTTCTCTTGCGGATTTTATCTCTCCCCTTTAAAAACCTAAACCAATAAAAATGAAATAACAAAGAAACAAACTTTTAATAGCCTATGGATAATCACACCCCTACTAAGATACTTTAGTATCCTGCAGTTTAAATAGCTGCCATTTGTCAGATAATTGCTCATGTTATTTTCCATCTTTGCATTAAAGCAAAATGTTATATTTGCATTTTTGACCCACTTTTTTAAAGCAAAGGTGGCAAATAAGAATCATTAAGAAAACCTAATTATCTTTACTTTCTGGAAGTCAGAAAAGAACTCTGAAAAAAAAAAGAAAACTCAACATCATGAAAAGAGACATTTGTTGCATCCATTACCTATTTTCTCTGAGAACACTGGGAAAAAAAACTTACTACTTTAATTGTGCAGAAGGATAAGTCTATCCATTCTCTAGTCCTGTCTGAATAGTGTATATTACTTCATTTGCACAATTAATCAATCGGCCCAAAAATAATTAATTTTTACATATTTCAAAAGAATTTTTGATTTGGGTTTCAACCCAGTAGAAACTCTCTTGAATATTCATTCTGTGCATGTAAAATTCAAAAAGGAAAGATACACAATATTTAATTTCTCAAAATTTGTAGCTGGCAAGCATGAGAATTTGGTATATAACCTATCTCACCTTATGTTGCAACCTATATGGCAATCTTTTGGTTTGATTTCAGACCCAGTCTATGTTAAAGAATAATTGCAATAAACAAGTTAAACAAAAGAAGACTTTTTCCAAGATTAATGCATTGGAGGTCGATATTATTGCAATAGCGAAACAGATGGGACTCAGTGCTATGGAAGTCAAAGGTAGAAGAGTTTATGTGTTAAGGTAAGCTGCTAAAAAGTACAGAAGGGCAGTAAAGGGGAGTTGGTTAATATGATTAGGCACCTGTATTTGATAATTGTTGCTTATACAAGTTAGGCCTTTACCTACCTTCTCACATGTTTTGAGCTATAGGGCCTCTTCTCTTTTTTTATGATTTCCTTTCAAAGGCCCTTGAAAAAGACCTTCCTGCATTATAAAACAGGCAAACAGCTTTTTTTAAAGACGTACATTCTAAGGGAAAAGGAAGTTCTCTGAAGTAAATACACTAAGAAAAGAGAAACCAAGGAACTGTGCTGGGAGAAAAACTGTCTAAAGTTTTGTCAAACTGCTGATCACAGTAATGTCATCCTGTTATCAGATGTGTAGAGCAGATCTACAAGGGTAAATTTTACAGGTAAGGAGTAAGAAGTAATCAGCTCATAGAGCAACCAAGATCAGAAAGCTCCATCTACTCTTAACCATCTTCCTTACACACCTGATCACTTTTATGAACAATAACTTTCATGGAAATTGGAGATTGTTTTCATATTAATTTTTTATGTGCACACTTAGAAATTATGACAAAATGTAATTGAGTGTATTATTTCTCCTCTGCTAAAATTACATTCCATACAGGTTAAAAAAAAAAAAACTAATCTTATGGCCACTTCTCCAGCAATTCCTGCAATTCTATAAAACTCATGCAAAAAGCCATAGGCCAATATCTGGCTTTCCCAGCAAGTCAAAAAGCAGTACTACCAGAGGCTGCCACCTGGGTGTCTGATGCTATGCTGAAGACTCCATGATCCATAATGCCACCAAGTCGCATTCCAGAGAAAGGTATATAAAACAGTAATATTCAGAAGATTCATTCTCAGCCCTGCCTTCAGCCCTCTCATATATCAGGCTTACCTCTAAACACCTGATTTCAACTCTTGTTTACGCACTTTCCTTCTAGCTAAGCAACTGGTTTTATTACACTCTCAGTGCTCCATTTATCCACTTCCTTCTCTAGTTTATGACTGTTCCAGTACCTGGAGTAGGGGCTATTCCCTGGAGAAGTCAGGCTGTTTGATACTTAAGTCAAGTATACTGTTGGAATCCTGTCATGCCTCTTTATCTAGCCAACATGAACTTGTTCCTCCCAAATCTGAGCTCTGAACTCACATTGCCCAGAGCCTTCCTTGGCTTTCTTTTTGGAAGAAATGCATCTTCTCTCTGATCCTATCACAATTTGTTGAGATTTTCATGCAGCATCTGTTGTACTGTACTGCAATTCTAGGTTCACCTCTCTATTTCTCCCCACTAGATTATGGCAGTTTGTGGGAAAATACTATAGTTTATTCACTCTCTACTCCTAATCCCTCAATTAATTGAAAATGTATTTTCAATATCCATATATGCATGACTTAGTAAACAGCCTTATCTAGGTTGCCAATAAAAACCCTAGAACCTATCCCCTTATTGTTTATGAACATTGTGGGTTAAGCCAGCTTTCAGAGCTTATTATATTTTTTCTCTTTTTAAGAGGATAATACAGCCAGTTCCCTCATAAACATAAAAATGAAAAAATAGTGCAATAGTTAATATGTTCCACAAAACTAAATGTCCTGCAGCATTTAAACTCATCTTTCCTTTTAGAATAGGTATTATTAAATATATTTTGCCCTTATAAATACTTACAACTGTAATAACCATTATAACCAACATAAAGTACATAACAGTAAGCAAGATATTAAATATAATAGTTTAATTTTCATGAAAAATTGACACAGATATTTTCCTTCCTCAATTTGAATTAGGCATTTGAACCCAGAATTTATTCTGTTGAACACTTAAAGGCTTCCACTGCTTAGGAAATGTGTCTAAATGCACTCTGCTGGTTATTCCTAGACACCTTTTAATCTACTTGACTTTGTTATGGAAAAATCAAAGAAGGAATAGGAAGGTATTTGTGCATGTCACTGTAGTCAAGTACATTTCATAGAGTCTAAAAATTGGAAAAAGGTCTTACCAGATAACTTAGTCAAATAGCACCCGCTTTACCCACAGAGGTGTGCCTGGGGCCCTGCTCAATATGGAGAGCACCCCAAGGCCCACAGCTGCCCAGCTCTCCTGCCATGCTTGACAGTTACCACCATAAGGAAGCTGTCTTGTGCTGACTTCCAAGTAGGACCTTTTATGAGAAGTCACCTATCTTTTTCTACTTTGGCCCTTTTTCCAGTCCAATTTTTTATACAATGTGGCTTCCAGATGTTTCTCATTTTTGTCATTCTCCCCCTCAATCTTTTCATGGACATTCTCAATTTTTTTTTTTTTTTGCTGTTATTTGCTTCCAATTTTTTTGTTTGGATTGATTGATTAAAATTTGTGTTCAACATGATTCAAGAACTAAAATTTTTCTTATACCATTATCAATGAAATCAAAAGCTTCTATATCCTGGCTAATAAATTTAAAGGTGTATGTTAAATAAAAATTTATAGTGGTCCCCAGTTCAGAGGCTGAACTTTGAAAGTGGATAACTCAAAATGCATGCAGTTAGTACTTCCAGATGCATTTCTTTGCCATCTCTGTGCTGTAATTTTTTCTTTGCTCATTCTCAGTAGAAAAATAGAGAAAAGTCCTAGTTTCGAAGTGAAATCAGTTCACTGGTCAATAGTAAAGTACTTACCACACAGGAGTTCCTAACATGACCTGAGGCCTACTTTTAGAAACTAGTCAAGGCTGCTAAATGCAAAATGTCCTTTTTCTTTTCTCTTTTTCTTTTTTCTTTTTTTCCTTTTCTTTGCCTTGCCTTGTCTTCCTTCTTTTCTTCTTTCCCTTTTCTTTTCTGCCTTAGTTACCTTAAGTAATTAAAACAATGTAATCAATAGGCTTTAAACATGTCCAGACAGCTTCCAATTAATAGATTATTAGCAAAAAAGCTCTGTCCCCTCTAAAGGTTTAGTCCTGCAAATCTTATAGTGGCTATACACTGAACATAAGAAACCTGACCTTTTCGGTTCCTTTATTTATATACCATTGTGTTAGAAATTTGAACCTTAGAAATATAGGAGTGAATACTCAGAATTAGCCAAGCAATCTGGAATGTTTGCAAAGGGCCCAGGAAAAGGTGTTCTACCCTGGGCAAAGTTCTTTTATCTTCTATCTATCTCTCTTCCATCTCTCCCTGACATTCCATCTTGATTTTCAATTTAAGGATGAGATCTCCTTCTGTGTGGTTCTTATATTTCCAAAGTTACAAATTCTGCTTACTTTTTGATAGAAATCTTAGCCACATAATTCTTTCATCACTACAGAAGAGGATTCTGACATTAATCAAAGAAATCAATCACAATATCCCCAACATTGTCAAATAATTTCCAAGATACCTGAATGATATTGAACTGCTTATTATTTATTGTCTTGGGTATTGCACTGTCTACACATGATGTAAAATCAACAGAAAGAAATATATCTAGAATTTTCTGCCTGCAGCATAAATCAAATGATTTAAGACATTTAATGCTAGTCTCCTACACAAATAATCAAATGAAGAGAAAGTACATTTGACCAATGAGTTTTTAAAACTTGATCACCAACAACTCACCTAATATACAGTTCATTAGCTCACACAAGAACATACATTCCACAAAGGCAAATTTTTGCAAACTAATCTGAGTATTTTACATTACAAAGTAAAAAAGAACTATTATGCTGCTTTTTCCTATAGCCATCGTAAACTAACTGCAATACCTGACTGTAGGAAAACATGGAATAACATTTAAACTTTGGTCTTTCTAACACATTTGGGGCTCTTTTTACTTTCATTGTTTTCATATAAATCTTTACTTGAAGTATGTCACATATATATAAAAGCATACCAAATAGTTCTGTAGAGCTTTGTGAGTTATACAAAGTGAGCAAAACAGTAACTTCATAGATCAAGAAATGGAACTTGAATAGCAACTCAGAAGTCCTCCATTGGTTCCTTCCAAGTCATAATAGCTAGCATCTGTTACAGTTAACATCAATAGAAGGAATTAAAATATAGGATCCCCTCCTTTTTTTTCCTCTTCATCCATTTCCCAATGGTCATTCATTATAATAAAATTTTGAGATGCTTTAATGGATAGGTTCATTTCAAATAAAAGTTCCAATGCTTTGAGGAAATGATCCCATTTGAATATTTTTGTTCCTTTTTACAACTTATTTTTGAGTTTCAAATATGGTTCTTGGGCATCTTTCTGTTATTTATTTATTTATTTTGCTCTTTTCAAGGAAGATATACAAAGAAGTTGAAAAACCCTCAAACAGCATAAAAGGAAAAGTGAAGTTGAAGAAAAGAAGACAAATACACTTTTAACTCTGAAATATGCTCCTGTCCTTTAACAATGAAAATTTTCCATCCAGCAGGTTAATTAGGTATCCAGCAGTGCTGCAATGCTGCAGTGCAATAGGAGAACTCCTTCACCTTGGAAAGGATATGACCTCTTTTTGATATTTTCTGTCTGCTTTCATCATGCATTTCTGTTTAACTTATTAACAAAAAAAATGCTGTCTTCATTACAAAACAAAAAAAGATCATACGTATATATGAACCAATATAGTAATATTTTATTCTTACTATATATGTATATGTGTATATACATGAATAGTACTCAGTCTTTAAAATAGAAAACTTGACATTTGCAATAACATGGATGAGCTTGGAGAATGTTATAAGTGAAATAATCCAAGAATAGAAAAATACTGTATGATCTCATTTAAATGTAGAAATCTAAAAGATCATTCCCACAGAAGCAGAAAATAGAATGATAGTTTTAAAGAGCTATGAATTGGAGCATTTGAGAATATGTTGATAGTATAAAATGAAATTTCCTGTAGACGATATCTGCATAATTTAAAACATGTAGTATATTGTAAATATATGTTTTTCTTTGTGAGACTAAATCAATAGTCAATCAATCAAGATTAATGAAGACGAGTATAGTATATACTTCACTGGCTCACATAAGAATTTATATTGCAATATGCATCTCCACATGCAAATTTGGTTTTAATTATTTTGTAGTTAGTAAAAAGCATATCATCCATTAGGTTTTTTTTTCCTTATACAGTACCTGACATAAGATAAATGCACTTTGTAACAGAGACAACAGAAGATTCAATAACATGCCTACAGTTGTGTGAGGAGGTAAATAACCGCAATTTAACTGGACCGCAGAGCTTCTTGTATCAACCACTAAGCTATACTGTCTTGCAGGAGCTCTGACTGACAAACACATGCTCCCAACTATTTCTTAAAACACTTTCTCATATGCATATGTGCTTGTGTGAGTGCATGTGTGTGTTGTGAGTGATAGAGCATAATACATCTACATGTTTCTACACATATGTTAATAGTTTTGTACATTTTTATACTGACACAGATTTTAATTCTGAAGCTTAAAAGTGCAAATTTTGTAACACAAATGATAGTGAAGCTTTAGGATATTCTCCAGAAATCTTCCACACTACATGGAATTTTGTTATTTTGAATTTTTTTCTTTTGATTTTTTTTTAATTTTAAAGAGAATAAAACAAAAGATGGCAGAACAAAGCAGATCACAACAAAATAACATAAGCAACACAATACTTTACAATAAGACAACTGGACATTAACAGTAGCTATCAAAATATATCTTTCTCTGCTGTACTTGAGCATACTTTCAAATACAATAATAACAAACATAACACAATAGTATAAAGTCATTCAAGAGAATGAAAGAATTACAGGACATTCTGAACTGAATAACTAGAATCAATGGATACTATAATAGCTCATTTTCAATAAAAAGATTTATTTATACTATCACATATATTAAAATCACAGTAAGACACAACATGATAGAAATGATGGTAATAGAAGAATAGAAGACTTCTAAACAAGATGATATTAAATCAGCAATAGCTGTCATAATGTTTTGTTTTCTGCAAAACAGCTGTTCATACCATCATGTATAATAAAGTCAAACAAAACAGAATAAAACCATTCCAAGTGATGAATGAAAACATTGAAAGTCTTCAAGGCAATGAAATGGGAAATCATGATTATGATAAAATCTTATATACTCTTACCAACTCTCATACTAGGGAGACTATATGGTATTTACACATGTGAGTTTGGTTTATTTCACTTATGAGTATGGTCTCAAGTTATGTCCATTTATGTACAAATATCTCAATGTGATCATTCTTTATAGCTGAGTAGTACTCCATTGTATAAAAATACCACAACTCTTTTATCCATTCCTGAGTTGATGGGCACGTAGCTTGTTTCCAAGATCTGACTATTACAAATTGTGCTGTTTACATGGATGCACATAAATCACTGTGCTATGATATTTTCAGTTCTTCTGAGAATATGCCTACAAGCAGAATAGCTGGGTCAAATGGGACTTCCAAACTCAGCTTTTTGAGGAATCTCTAGACTGACTGGCTGTACCAGTCTACACACCCAACAACAGTGCAGAAGAGTTCCTTTTTCCCCACAGCCTCTCCAGCACTTGTTGTTGGTAGTTTTTTCTACCCTGGCCATTTTTTCTAGGGTGAGATGGAATCTCAGTGTGCTTTTAATTTGCATTTCTCTCATGACTAATGATGGTAAACATTTTTTCATGTATTTGCCATTCGTATTTCTTCATCTGAGAACTGTGTATTCATTTCAGATGCCCATTTTTGGATTGGGTCTTTAAATTTCTAGGGTCTGAGTTTTTTAATTCTTTATAAGTCTAGACAGAAGTCCTTTGTCTGAGGGACAAACCATTAAGATTTTTTCCTGATTTGTGGGTTTTCTTTTCACTCTCCTGGAAATCTCTTTCGACTGCAGAAACCCTTTAATAAGATATGGCCCCAGTTATTGATTCTTGGGAAGTATTTCCCATGTGGTTTGGTTCTTGTTCTAGAATTCTCTACGTACCCCTATATCTTAGAGGTTTTTACCTATATTGTCTTCCAAAAGATTTAGTGATCCTGTTTTAATATTTAGATCTTTGATCCATTTAGATTTTAGTTTAGTACATGGTGATAGGCATGTGTCTAGTTTTAGTCTTCTGCATATGGATAGCCAGTTTTTCCAGAACCATTTGTTGAACAGTCTGTCATTCTTCTAGCAAACATGTTTGGCCCCTTTATCAAAGATAAGGTGGTTGAGTGAGTTTGTGTTTGTGGTTGTGTCTTCCAATCTATTCCATTGATCCTCAGGTCTGTTTTTATTCCAGTACCATGTTGACTTTATTACTGGAGCTTTGTAGTATAATTTCAAGTCAGGGATTGTGATGCCTCCTGCCTTGCCTTTGCTTCTTAGAATTGCCTTTGCTATTCTAGGTCTCTTCTGGTTCCTGATGAATTTTAGGAGTGATTTCTCTAGATCTATGAGGTATGTTAATGGTTTTTGATTGGTATTGCATTGAATCTGTATAGTAATTTTGGGAGAATGGCCATTTTCACAATGTTTGTTCTTCCTATCCATGAACAAGGGATGTCTTTCCATTTTCTGAGGTTATCTTCTAGTTCCTTTTTCAGGGTTTTATAATTTTCCTTGTATAGCTCTTTTACTTCTTTCGTGAGATTAACTCCTAAGTATTTCATTTTTTTGGATGCCCGTGTGAAGGGTGTGGCTTCTCTTATTTCTCTCTCAGTATTTTAGTTGTTAGTGTATGGGAATGCTATTGATTTTTGAGTATTGACTTTGTATACAGCTACATTTCTGTATTTATTATATCTAGGAGTTTTTCAACAGAGTTTTTGGGGTCTTCTATGTAAAGTATCATGTCATCTGCAAATAATGATAATTTAACTTCCTCTTTTCATATCTTTACTCCTTTTATTTCTCTCCATTGTCTAATTGCTCTGGCTAGTATTTCCAGTACTATGTTGAATAGGAGCGGTGATAGGGGACATCCTTGTCTTGTACCTCATTTTACGGTAAAGGCTTTCAGTTTTTGGCCATTTAATTATGATGCTGGCTGTAGGTTTGTCATTGATGGCCTTCATCATATTGAGGTAACGACCATCTATTCCCATTCTCTGTAAGGTTCTTATCATGAATGAGTGTTGCACTTTTATCAAATGCTTCTTCTGCAATTATAGAGATGATCATCATGTGGTTCTTCCTTTTGGCTCTATTGATATGGTGGATTACATTTATTGTTTTGCGTATGTTGAACCATCCCTGCATTCCTGGGATGAATCCCAATTGGTCGGGGTGAATAATCTTCTTGATGGTTTGATGCATCTTGTTTGCTAATATTTTATTGAGAATTTTTGCATCTATGTTCATTAGGGAGTTTGGCCTATAGATCTCTTGTTTAGTTGGGTCTTTCTCTGGTTTTGGTACTAGAGTAATATTTGCTTCCAGGAATGATTTAGGCAGAATTGCTTCCCTTTCTATTTCATTGAAGAGTTTGAGGAGTGTCAGAATTAAGTCTTCTTTATATTTCTTGTAGAATTCTGCAGTGAATCCATCTGGGCCTGGGCTCTTCTTTGTTGGCAAGGACTTTATTACATTTTCAATTTCTATAATACAAATTGTGTTATTCAGCAGTTTTACATCTTCCTGACCCAGCTTTGGTAGTTCATATATATCTAGGAATCTGTCTATTTCTTCAGTGTTATCGAACCTATGAGAGTAGAGGTTTTTCAAAGTAGGTGTTGATGATCTTCTGTATTTCCACTGAGTCTGTAGTAATTTCACCTTTTTCATTTCTTATTGCATGAATTTGAGTTTTTTCTTTCCTTTTTTTAATAAGGTTGGCCAGGGGCTTATCAATTTTATTTATTCTTTCAAAGAACCAACTCTTTGATTCATTGATCCTTTGCACTGCGTTCTTAGCCTCTATTGCATTAATTTCTGCTCTAATCATTATAATTTCCTCCCTTCTTTTGGCTTTGAGCTTGGCTTGCTCTTCTTTTTCTAGATGTTTAAGGTGTAGCATCAGGTTGTTATTTGTGTTCATTCTGTCTTCCTGAGGTGGGAACTCATTGTAATAAATTTTCCTCTGAGGACTGCTTTCATTGCATCCCACAATTCCCAAAAGTTGTGTTTGTATTTTCATTTGCTTTAGATATTGTTTAATTTCTTCTTTAATTTCCTCTCTGAGCCACTGATTGCTCAAGACTGTATCACTCAGTTTCCATGTGTTTGTGAGGTTTTTGCAGTTGCTTTTATTGTTAATTTCTAATTTCATGGCACTATTTTCTGATAACATGCATGGGATAATATCAATTCTTTTGCATTTACTTAAATATGTTCTCTGGGCTAGTATATGGTCTATTTTAGTGAATGTCCCATGTACTGCTGAGAAGAATGTATATTCTGATGTTATTGGATGGAAAACTCTATATACGTCTATCAAGTCCTTTTGTTCACAGGTGTGATTCAGTTCTGTTATGTCTTTGCTAATTTTCTGTCTAGTTGATCTGTCCCTGTGTCAATGCAATGTTAAAATCTCTTGTTATAATTGTGTTATTGCTTATTTGACTTTTCATTTCTGTTAATATTTGCTTTGTATAGCTGGGTGCTCTGGAATTTGGTGCATATATATTTAAGATTGTTATCTCTTCCTCTTGAAGTTTTTCTCTAACTAGTATGTAGTGACCTTCTTTATCTTTTTGGATCATTCTTGGTTTGAAGTTCACAATGTCTGCAAACAGGATTGCTACTCCTGCTTTTTTTGGGGGGGTGGTTTCCTATTGCATGAAACATTGTTTTCCATCCTTTGACTTTCAGTCTATGGGTTTCCTTTTGGGTAAAATGGATTTCTTTTAGACAGCATATGGTTGGATGTTGTTTCTTGATCCATTCTGCCAGTCTGTTTCTTTTGATTGATGAGTTGAGGCCATTTAAATTAATGATTACAAGTGTTATATATTGGCTTATTGTTGACATGTTAGCTTTCTTCTATTGTATCTTTAGCTTTCCATTCTATTTAATTGTCTACCTTGCTTGGTGGTTTGATCCTATGTGTATCTAGAATGTCTTTCAGTATTCCTTGTAGGGCTGGTTTGGTGGTCATGAAGTTCTTCAGCTGTTCTTTGTCATGGAAGTATCTTACTTCTCCATCCATTTTGAAGGAGAATTTTGCAGGGTACATCAGTCTGGGTTGGAAGTGGTTTTCCTTTAGGATCTGAAATACTTCACTCCATCCTCCTCTTGACTTCATTGTTTGTGTTGAGAAGTCTGCTGTGATTCTGATAGGTTTTTGTTTATGGGTGATCTATCTTTTCTCTCTAACAGCTTTTAGTATTCTGTCCTTATGGTGTGTTTCTGGGATGGTGATTATTATGTGTCTGGGTGTAGTTTTATTTTGGTTATGGCTATTTGGAGTTCTATATGCTTCACTAATCCAAATGTCAGTTTCTCTTCTCATGTTTGGGAAGTTTTCAGCTACTACTTCTGTAAACATCCTCTTGATATCATTGGGGCTGTCTCCTTTTCATTTATCCCTATTAATCTTATGTTAATTTTCTTTGCATCATCTTGAAGCTATTGAATTGTTATTTCCTGATTCTTTGTTATTTTTAAAAGATCTTTCCTTTCCTGTTCACTAACTGCGATCTAATCTTCAAGGTCTGAAATTCTATCTTCACTTTCATTGAGGCAGTTTTTACAGCTTTCAATAGAATTTTTGATTTCCTGTATATCTCTTTGAATCTGCCTTACGTATTCTGTTTGTTTCTTATAGTGTTCATTTAGGGATTCTATCTGTTTGCTTTGTTCCTCTAATTTTTTAGCTGTGTCTTCACTAGATGTGTTCACTATTTCTTTCACTACTTTTATCATTTCTTCTTTTACCTGGGCAATTATTTCTAATTTGAATTTCTCCATAGCTTCCCCTAGTTGCTTCTTTATTTCAGTTGATATCATTTCAGTCATTTCAGGTGTATGGCTTC